>VDFB02285125.1:0-24282 GCA_007258455.2 Sequoia sempervirens | reverse complement strand
TTATTTTCTTTTCAAGCATACTATGTTATACATAATGATTCTGAGTCTATGAACTCATTATCTGCATCAGAGAAATAAAGGAGATGATTTAAATCTGGGAATTTAATTATGTTTCCTCTTGATTACAAATTTGTTATGCATATTTTTAATCATTCTTTGATGTATTTTTTGTATCTCAAAATATGTATGTGTCGGTTAAAGAATCTATGATTTCCAATCAATACATCTACTAAAAATACCTATTGTTCGTTCTTTCTTGGTTATCGTTCATGTGGTTTGAGTGAGTGATCTATGTATCATCCATTTGCACTCTTTTTATCTCATGTTTATCAATCACATCTATGGCATTGTTATGCATAGTTGTTAGTTCTAGCTTTACTACTTTCTGGTTAAAAGCATACAATAGTTTTATTTCAAGTTCATTTTAATTCAAAGAATATCTTACAAGGGAGTTGTACCTCTTCAATTCACAGGGTGATTATTTTCTCAAAGAAGGCAATTATCTAGAGTTGTTGGAAATAGTGGTACCTTTTGGGTAAAGAGCCAATATCATTAAGTGAAATCTCAAGGTGCCCAATCTGTTAGCCAACAACCTTCAACAAGTGGGAGAATTTTGGGATTAAGGTGTCTCAACCTTAGTGAGTCCCATGATTAAATAATTAATTATTTGCCCCTAAGTTGTTGATTTAATTTATTAAATGTAAAAATATGTTTCCAAATTATTAAGGCACTTTGTGGGACCCAAAAGAGAGTTGGCATCCTACATGCAAGGTGCAAAGGATGAAAATGTGATATTTATCACATGGGATCTCATTTGGGAAGAGGAAAACATAAAACCTATAAAATGTGTGCCATGTGGCAGTATAATTTGGAAGTAAGCTTTTGTCAAGGCCCACTTGTGAGAATATTCCTTTCTTGGAAAGTGGAAGCAAAGGAGAGTGAAACTTGTCACCTAGGTGTTCATTCTAGCATTGAGCATTGTAAAAAAATTGAGGAGCGCCATGATGCCATGTGGCATTGAATTGACTTGTTAACTAAAGCTCGAAAGAGAATGTTGCTAAACAAAGACTGATTTTTCACTGGGAGTGACTAGGAGTCAAGGATAAGTTATAATTTGATAGTTGATTTGATTTTCTCTATGGGATTACTTGCATGCGAGGTTACTTTATTTTAGGATTTGCACACCTTTCATGTGCTTGCATGTTGTTGCATGTCACTATATGTTGAGCTGGTTAATTTTCGGGTCACTTGGGACTCATGCATATTGTCGATTTTAGTTTGCATGCATGCAGAGACTGTGGAATTGACACATGGAAATATTGGACGCCCATGTATGAGAGAAATATATATTGATGCCTTAGTGATTTTTTGTATGTAGAGAGAATTGTAATATCTAAGCTACTATTATACTATCAAATTCACTTTAGAATCTTGTATCACAATGTAGCAACACCTACAAGAGCATAGACTCTGAAAGTTGTATTGTAACAGTTTTTACTAGAATACAATTAATTTGTGCTTTGGTGTGTGGGTTTTCTCTTGAAAGGTTTTTCTCACATAAATTTTGTGCCTTGTGGTTTTATGCTTTAAATATGAAAATAATTAAATAAATGTGCAAAAATAAGTGAAATTGTAAGTGTAAAAGGATTTGAAACAAATTTTTACAACCCTCTCTTGATTGATTTGCATTAGGAATGATATTTTCACACTCTAATTTCCTTTCACCTTTATGTAAATCATGTGATTAATTTCCCAGATTTAAAGGTCCTATAATCGCCCCCATGGTATTGGTTGTTGGTGTGCCATGATATTAGTAAGATTTATTGTCAAAGGAAAGATAGTATAGTATAAGATGAGCACTTGGCAGATTGGAGAGTGATTTATGACCTTTGGCCTGGAGAAGAAGGTCTACTCTGAAACTTAATTCTTTTGGTTGGTGGTGGAAATTTTTTTAAAAATCCTTCCTATAAAGTCTCAAAGATAGGATCCACTATACCTCTGCTACATTTTCCTCTTGTATACCTTCTACAATCTAGTGTGATTTTTATAAAAACAATCTCAAATATTAGTTACCTCGGTGTTGTTGGCCTTGGTTCCTTACAATATCAACCCTGGGAACTGTAATACTTCTCTTGAAAATATGTAACTGTAGTCCAAGATGAAGTCATCTAATCTCTTTTCTTCTTCCTCCAATACTCAATTTACTTTCAAGATGATACTCTTCATCGCTTCTTTGACACTTCTAGTCAAAAGTATTCAATTGAGATATACCATCTTCTTGCTCAACCTGTACCTAGTTAAGGTTAGGTTATGGAACATGAATATCATTATTGTGTGGTATGACCATGATCACTCATGAAGTAGAAAATAGATATACAAGGAAACCACCATGATTATGTTAACTATATTTCCATTTGATTCCCTAACAAAGTTACCAAAAAATTGTTGGTTAATGGAATATTCGTTATCTAAAATTCTCAAATTTTTCCTCTTATCACCCAATCCTAGAGATAATCACCAATTCTATGTGAAACAATTTTCCTCTAAATTTTATGAGGTACAACTCCCTATCTAATAAGAAAATATGTCATTTTCTAAATTTAAAACTTTAATTTGGGTGTTATGTTTTTAACCAAAAAGTAGGAAAGGCCAAAATACTAGAATTAACAAATATTTATAAAATGTTACCACTAAATCTTATTGAGTGAGATATAATTTGTGAGAGGATAATTTAGAACAAAGACTAATTGCATTTCATAAAGCATAATAGAATCATTAACCAAAGATAGTTCTAAACTCAAATGGGTCAAATTCTAGAAATAATTTTCACACTTACACAAAAATGCAATAATCAATGAAATCGATCACAACACATAGATTATAACCTTTATTCATTGACCCAAAAATATAGGCTCATAGATGTATAACCTTTCAAGTTCCAATTATCTTCTATCTATTTCCTTTCAAAATGTTCCTAGAGAGTTCTTTTTCATTGACATCATAGCTTATATACAATTCATAAGCATAATTGGTTTTTGAAAGTAACTTAAAAGGAGAAGTTAAGAGTCCCTTAAATTTCTCAGACTTTAATGTTATTTACAAAACCAAACCAATAAAAACAAAAGGTAGTACTAAGGTGGTGCACTATTGATGTTCCCTTGTGATGACCGAGTAGCTTGCATGGCAATTTTGGCCTTCTATGTGTGAAAGAATTTGATTACAGGAGGCATCTCACTATGTTGAAGAATGATTACATTTTTATTTCTTAATTTCCACAAATATTTATTTCCTTGTTCCAAGTATACTTTTATAGAGAATGTCATCACATGTTCAAGGAACTAGGATAAAGAGAAGTCAATATTTCTTAATCTCCTCATTTTTCCACATTGAAAGTTTACTTGTCATAGAGATTATTGATCAATTCCTTGAATTTTCCTTTTAGTGTTGAAACGAAGAAAAATAAGTGTTTTGGGGTATCAAAATGAGGTAAGAGTGTTTTGGGGTATCAAAATGAGGTATGATAGACCTATTTTCCTTATTTCATTAGGAAATGAGATCCACACAAATAATTGACTTACAACCCTTAAGTGAGTCAACTCAATGAGTGAATCTTCAAATTTCCTTTTTGTGTGGAGGATGGGGGTCAAGTTCACCAGGCACTGTTGGGAGAAATATTAAAAATAGTAAATCAACCCAATTATGCCAAATTAAACTTGAAACAACAATATTAAACTCAAAATAAGCAGAACCAAAAATTAAATTGTAGATCTAAGAAGGGTGAAACTGTGTTTACCAATCACCAAAAGTGAGTTTAATTGGGACTCATTCACCCAGGGGTGAATGGGTCCACTGTCAGGGTTTTTTTGTAACTTTCAGGAGCCTCTAATGCAGATCTGAATCTTCTAATTTGTCCAAGCGATAGTGTTAGAATGTCGGAAATAACTTATGTAGGCAAGTTTTCTTGAGATGTCAACAATTATGATAAATTTTGCAACTTTGTCAAGTTCTCCAAATTTTCTCTTCAAGAGGTCTTCAAGCTTTCTTCCACCTAGATCTACAAACACAACATAAGAGAGACTTTTTTTTAATTTTTGGTGAATGGGGTTTTTCCTTGGTCAAACCCCGCTTTGGTAATCAAACCTTGAAATGAATAAAAGAATGAAAGAGGGAATGAAGAATGAACAAAGCTATGTTACCACTCAACAAACCCTTGGATAAGTTCTTGAATGAAGGTCTGCAACTTGCACGAAATGGCTTCAATGGATGTGGATCTTGAACTTTAGATCTTTCTTGAAATAGTGTTTTGAATGCTTGATTTGATCATGAAACCTACATCACAATGTTAGCTCCAAAAACATGCATGATGCAAAAACACTTTGACATGACAATTGGATCTTGATTGCTACAATAAAACTCTAAAAATTATGCTCTTGAATGCCCTTGATCACAACTTTAGCTCTTGTGAAGTCACATAAAAATTCTTAGATGAAACATAGGGAAATAACCTTATATTTATAGGTATGTATCCTTAATTTTTTTGAAATTTAAATATCACAAGTTGACATTGAATTATAGATTTGAATATGTTAAAATACCGCCAAAAACATAATTAAAATTTAGGTCCTAAGGTCTAGGGAGAACCCATTCGGCCATGGGACAATGGGAGAATGGGTCCCAGGTCCCTAAACCTAGGACACACATTGCTCAATGTGAAGTGTTATGTTTAGGCATCAATGAATGTCGGGTTTCCTCTTTGGAAAATGTAATTAAATAGGCTTGGAAATGAATTAAAGGGACAATTAAGGCATAATTAAGCCCAATTAATTAAGGGATCCCTAAATAAGTGTGAAATTGTAAAGGGATGCACCTTACAACACTAAATTAAGGCACAATTAAGTCCAATTTAACTAGGACCTGGCCTAAACAAGTGAGAAAATGAAAATGGATACATATTTCATCACTACAAGTGTTTCCACATTTTCATCTTGAAAACCATTTTCACTTTGGAGGTGAATGCCTATGCTTGAAAGGTTCTTCTGAATGTCAAATTTCATTTGATTACATTCCTTAAGAAATTTTCTTTGCTCCAATATGTTTTGTTTCAAAAGTGAAAATTTTCAATCAATAATTTTATTCCACATAAAACATCTACCATCCTTGTTGTTTGGTACAGTCCACTCATATACCAATTTATCTACCCCGAAATTGACCATTTCCTTGAGTTCATTATCAATATTTAGCCAAATGAACTCATAATGTTTGGTTTGGTGGTGCTTTTCCAAATTTTAACTGGGGTTTCTTTAAATTATTTGAATTAGGGCTTTGAAAAACCCTAAGTCTTGGTCGAGACCTTGTACTTTTCTTATGTTTCTTCGTTGACTATTAGTTCTAGTAGCCTAGACTTTTAAGTTATGTCTTCAAGGACTTATTTTTTTTATTTACCACCCCATTTACTCAAATTTCAATTGACCCCATTGCAATTATGTGCTTTAAAATATCATTTGAACCCTTGTGCTTTGCCCAATCCCACTTTACATGTGGCATCATTTCGCACACTCTCTTTAGTTCGCAAATTCTTTTCATTTTACTTTTATTCTACCAATTTTTTTAAAAATGAATCTTTACTTCACTTTACTATTGACTCAAGTATGGTTTTGCAACCAATCAAATTATAAGCTTTGTATTTTTTTGGTAACTTAAGTTGTCTAGCGATATCCTTTTAATCGTTTGTTATTGGGCCCCTCTCCTAATAACTTAAGTTTTTTTATTTTTGTATGTGCTATTCAAATTATTTAAGTTGCCCAAATAAAAGCCCATAAAATGGTCCCACCTTCATCCTAGTCAGTGCCAAGTGTTGGCTTGTAGTTAATTCTTGCAAGTTATAACCTTTGCAGAAGCTTTTAGTATTGACAAGTTATTTCCATGAGCCCCTAATAAGTATCATTCATATAAATTTAAGCTAAGATTTTTCCATATCACATTAGCCACAAGTGTTGTTTCTTTTTCACCCTAGCTATATGCTTTACAAGGAATTTTATTCTGAAAGACTTGTCTTTGCAAATGAGCAAAATACTTTTGTTTGCATAAATAAAAGGGTCATTTTTTTGTGCTAACTTAAACCTTCATAGAGAAATGTTAAGTTGATTATTTGTTTCCCCAAACTCTTGAAATTGTGCCACGTGTCCCATCTTTATCTATTCTTATTTTTTTTGGAAGAAAGTATTGTTGGGGAAGCTTATAAAGTTTCCATTTTGTTCCTGTAAGTCCCAAAAATGTTGACATGTGTATTAATGCTATACAAATGAAAGAAAGGCTTATAAAGGGCTTTAAAGAAGATTTAGCCAATTAGATTCATCCTCTAAATTTTGTGAGGATTGTAATATGTTTTGGCATCATTAAGTACATTCTTGTAACCTGAGAATGATGTTATGCAAAGGGAAACCCACCTTGGTTTTGCAAATCCTAAAGTACAAAGGTGAACAATTATAAAATATGTTTCATGTTCATTGGCCACTGATCTAGTGTTCTTAAGTATAGGATTTCGATAATCCTTATAGAAACATGGGTAATCAGTTGGGAACACCAATAGATTGATGAACTTGCTAGGGGACAAGTCAAAATTGAGTTTATGAAATACAACCTCTCTATTTTGGGCTTGTGAAAATTTATTTACTCATCCTATCCAGTGGTCTAGAGTTGGGAAAATTGATTCAAAATTTTTATTTTAAGTCATCTATTGTGGAAACATCTAAAGAAGTCTTATCAAAATTTTAAAATTCATTCAAAATATTTATGAAAGATTTCAAAATATCCCCATTTTTTTGGGTGGTGACTTTGATATCTCCAAGATGGTTGAATAAGAAGTATTTCAAAAAGATCCTCTCAAAATGGAAGGAAGAAGGTCTTTATTCAAAGATGGCCCTACAAAGAAGTTTGGGACTAAGCTAGTGAATAAAATGAAAACATAGAAATCTAAGGATACTAGTAAGTTAGACCCTACCCTTGGAAATCACTTTCTTTATACAAATAGTAATGATAGTTCTATTATTCCACTAGTTAGATATGTAAGTTCTAGAGTTTCAAAGCTAACTATAAAAAAAATGAAAAAGAAAGAAATTTGGTTAGGACCAAAGCAACAAGATTATCAAGAAAAACTTGAAAGATAAATTGAACAAGACCAAAGGGATCATGATCTTATGCATGATATCATAAATTAGACTATTGATCCTAATATTCTTGTAGTGAATTTTGCATCACAAAATATTTATGGTAGTCCTACAGTCCAAGAACAAACCCATTTTTCTTATGAGAATCCTTTTGCATCTAGTATAACTCAATTTACAGTCATTAATACTTCTCAACTTGTCCCACAAGTCTCAACATCTATTAATATGATTCAAACTGAAGAGGAATTATTAAACAAAGTGAATGATATTCATTTTGAGTTAAGCAAACTATAAGAGATAAAGATTAGGGATTCTATGAAAATGAGAGATGACATGAGAAGAATAATAAAAAGTATGAAAGCTTCTTATAATTTTGGTGATACTTCAACAAAATTATAAAATCCTTTTGAAACTAGCAATATTTTGAATGTTCATCTTGTTAATTCTTGTGTAAATACTAGGAGTAACTATACTATTACCAATATAGCCCTATTTAATTATCATCCTAATGTTGCATCACAAGCTATGCCTCAAGAAAATGTTGTAGAAAATATTCCTTTGAGAGGTTTTAACTTCTATTTTAAAAAATAATCATTTTAGTATAACTTCAATGCATGTGGGTTCTAATGTCTTAACAAATCCTCTAGTAAATCTTACTCCAAACCCTCAATTACAACATAATATAAAAAAAAAAGGTGTTGGTATGGGAGGAATACCTCAACAACAATAGATAGGGAAAAACCCTTGTATGGATAATTATATACCAAATAATCAAGGGTATAATCAGATAGCTTCCTTAAACCCTCATATGTAACATAATGTCCCACCAAATATAGGATTTCAACAAAATGCTCCATTTAATTATCAAAATAAATTATCACAACATTTTTATGTGACATCCCAACATGTCCCTATGCAACAAAATCTAAACACACAACAAAATATGCTTGCAAACCAAAATTCTCAACTGAACCCATCAATGGGAAATATTCAAGGCAGGAGACCTTTATAGCTTGAATGATATAGATAATTGGATTTTTTGGGATCCCAAGATACCCTAACCCAATTTCTAATGAAGTAAGGTCATAATTAGCAATTTTTTTCTGGAAATAATGTTGTAACTAGTGAAGATCATCTCAAATACTTCCAAATACTTCTTATATTTAATGGATGAATTTGAAGATGAATATGGAGATGTAGTAATGAAGTTGTTCATGCAATCTTTGACTAGTGAAGCTAGAGATTGGTATAGGACTTTACTAGATGAAAATATAGATTCATGGGATGAATTCAAAAGGGATTTTAGAGAACAATATGGGGACAAAACTAACCCAATATTCGTCATAAATGAATTTACCAACATCAATAAGGGTTACAATGAATTAGTATCATATTTCAATGCTCAGTTCACTAGGGTCTTTAATAATATTCCACCATACATGAGACCTAATGAATCTATGTGCTTGGTTCCATATTTCAATGCATATGACCCAAAGATGGGTTATGAATTAAGGGATAAGAATATTAAGTCATTAAGGGATGTTTTTAAAATTGAAACTCATATTGAGAATAATAGAAAAGCTCAGGAAAAGTAAATAAGAGAGATGATGTCAGGATACTACAAAACCCAAAAGGACATCTAAATAAGTCATTCACTTTTGAAGATAAGTTATATAAGGTGATGAGTGCCCTTAAATATCTCAATTAAAAGGTAGCTAAAAATGAAAAAGGTTTACCCCATGGTAGGAAAATTTACCAAAAACATGATAGTATGCCAAAGTTATCAAATCAGCCCTACAATACTATTGAAGTGATCAACCCAAGATCTTCAATCTACAACAACAAATAACCTCCACAAGAGATAGAGAGAAGCAACAATGGAAGATGTTATTCCGCCAAACAAGGATTGCAATATGATACAATATGATCTATGCAATACAATACAATGCAAAATATGCTAGAGATGCCTTGCTTATAAAGGCGAGGATGAGAGATAGGATAAGACAAGATCATGACAAGTGTCTTAATCCTATCACATGAGACAAATAACTCATAACTACCTAGGAAAGTGCAAATTCTAGATAAGACAACTAAGACTTCTAGAAGATACAACTAATATCCTAAGTAAACTTAACATGTGAATTAAGTCCCCTAAGTCCTTAGTAAAGAAATAAACTAGGTACAAGACTTATTCACACCAACACCCCCACTAATTGCAACTTAGGGAGGAACAAACCAACTAAGAATGCAAAAGATGGGTCCCGGCTAATGAGAAGAACCCCGAGGAGGAGGAAAAAAGATCCCAGACAATAACCGACCGCAACTGAAGATAACGAGGTAATGCCAAAGGTTTAGTGAAGATGTCTACAACCTGTTGATCTGTAGGCAAATACTCCAAGCTAAGAACACCATACTGGATGAGCTGCCTGATGAAGTGTATGTGGATCTCAATATTCTTAGTACAATGATGCTCCAATGCATTGCGAGAGATATGTATGGCACTCTAATTTTCACATCAAAGAGTAGTGAGCTGAGTGGATGGAAATCCAAACTCAATCATCAATTGACAAAGCCACAAAACCTCTTGACTAGCCAAAATTGCACCTCAATAATCAGCCTCTGTCGATGATAATGCAATAGTAATCTTCTTCTTGCATGACCATGCAATCTAACCAGAACCAAGGCAAAAGACAAAGCCAAAAGTAGACTTCTAATCATTGGCATCACCGGTCCAATCTGAGTCAATGAAGCCCACAATCTGAGATGCACCTAATGAATAATGAATGCCAAAATGAGTAGTGCCCTGAATGTATCTCAAGATATGTTTGGCGGCCTTCTAATGATTCTCATGAGGCTCCTATGAGAAGTCAGAGACAAGTCCAACCATAAAGGAAATATTAGGATGACTATGTGTCAAGTACAAAAGACTGCCAACCAACTGTCGATACAAGGTAGGATCAACTATAGGAGTAGTGTAACTGGTAGATAGTACAACACCTGACTAGAATGGGGTGGGGGAAGGCTTGCAATCAGCCATGCCAAATATCTGAAGCAAATCAAGAGCATACTTCTGCTAGAAAATGAAGATCCCCTCAGAAGTCTAATAAACCTAAAGACCAAGGAAGTAATGCAAAAGACCAAGGTCGGTCATATCAAATCTCTCCATCAATGCTCATTATGTACTTTAAATCATGGAAGTAGAACTCCCTGTGAGATTCAAATCATCCATGTAGAGCACAAGTATGAGTAGATCCTCTCCATGTCATTGAGTATAAATTGTGGGATCTGAATGGTAGTGAGTGTATCCAGAAGCAAGCAAGAAACTATCCATCTTCTCATACCAAGCCCGAGGGGCCTGTTTGAGACCATACAATGAATGTCGAAGCTTGCAAACAAGTGAAGGGTTTTGCACAAAACCTGGTAGTTGCTCCATATAGATCTCTCATGAAGATCCTCGTGTAAGAAAGCACTCTTCACATCCATCTGATACACTGACCATCCCTGTGATGCAGCTATAGCAGGGACAAGGCAAATAAAATCTATCTTGGCAACAGGAGCAAAGGTCTCAAAATAGTCAATTCCTTCAACCTGAGAAAATCCCTTTGCAACAAGATGATCCTTGTACTTGTCAATGGAACCATCTGCTGCATACTTGGTATGATACACCCACTTGCACCAAACCAAATTTATTCCCTTAGGAAGAGGCACAAGATCCCAAGTATGATTCTTCATCAAAGAAGGGTACTCATTAGCCATAACACTATCCCACTCTAGAATACTTGAAACATCTGAAAACTTTTGAGGATCATTTAAAACTGCATGACTCAAAAGACTAATTCCTGAAGTCTGAGAATGATTGTGGCGAGTGTCTGTGGGATCACCAACAAGAGGACCAGCCTCCTCAAGAGTAACTCGAGCCCATCGTGGCCTAGTGGTTGATTAAGGAGGTGGTGGATCAAGACCATCATCAAAATCTTCCTCATGTAGCAAAACATCATCAATTGAAGAAGACTAAGTAGGTTGTGATGAAGAAGAAGTTGAAGGAGGATCTAAGTGGGTGAAGGTCTCAAAAAACTGAACATCATGTCGAAAATGAACCTCTCGTGTGTCAAGATCAAACAATCTGTATGCCTTCACATCCTTACAATAGCCAACAAAGATGTACTGTTGCCTCTTCTTCTCCATTGATTTATATCGACCATCCGGAATGAATTCCCAAGCCTCACTACCAAATACTTTGAATAAGGATACATTAGGCTTGTGATAAGACCAAGCCTCCTTAGGGGTCATATTCTGCACTACCTTGTGGGGCATACCGTTCTTAATATAGTTGGCACAATTAACAGCTTTTGCCAAAAAAGTTGAAGCCACAGACCTAGATTGAATCATACAATCAGCCATTTCCCTGAGAGTCTTGTTCTTTCTCTCCACCACACCATTATGTTGCGGAGTATAAGGAACTGTGTACTAATGAAGAATACCATGCTCACTACAAAAATCCTAAAATGCCTGATTGACATACTCCCCCCATTATCTGTGGGTATCTATCGAAGAGAAAAACCTTACTACTTCTCCATAAATATTTTGAAGGTCTTGAAGTTGGTGAGAACTTCACTCTTGAGCTTCATAAAATAGACCCATGTCTGTCAGAAAAAATCATCAATGAATGTGAGCACATACTTAGCCCTCGAAAAAGGAGTTGGGAATGACATGAGATCACTATGGACCAACTCAAGGGGTGTGGTTGCACATGTAGCTTGACCCTTAGGAAAAGGGTCTTGATGTTGCTTGCCAAGAACACAACCTTGACAAACACCATCCATGCAAGAGATCTTTGGAAGACCAACCACTAATTTATGTGCTTGCATCTGTTGAAGATACCTGTAGTTCAAGTGCCCAAATTTTTCATGCCAAAGCTTGCTCATTGAATCAGCATGAGCAACAAAACATGAACCTAATGAAGACTCAAAGCCATCAATCGATGCAAATGGTTCTCATGATCAACTATCCCTTTAGCAACAACCTTCTCAGGATCCTGCAACTATCTAATAGTCACATTCTGTGAAGTAAACTCAATTGACTTCCCATCTCTAGAATGACAAATCTGATATATGGAAAGTAGATTCGTTGAAATATCAGGAACAAGAAGAACATCCTCAATGCACCCATCTATCATCTGAATGAAGCCTATCCCTAAAAATGGAATCTATGAAGAGTTCCCAACTACAATTTGAGAAGTAGAAGTATGAACAATGGAATCAAGAAGATCATGTGAATTGGTCATGTGATGTGAAGCACCTGAATCAAGAATACAACTTTTTGAAGATGAATGAATGGCCCGTGCTGAAAGAGCTTGCCCTTTGCCCATGGAAGAAGGCTTAGCCACTGAAATGTTGTGCTTATTCATAGCTTCCTTCAAGGCTTCCAATCTCTTAAAATAACAAGTTGCATCATGCCCAGTTTTGCCACAAAATGAACAAGGATCTTCTTTCTTTTTCTTGGACTTCGAAGAAGAATCTCCAGAGGTAGAAGAAGAAGGAGATGGAGTGGACTTCTGATTGTTCTTCAGCTTTGGTTTGGAGGGATTCTCACACTTGATGATGATTCTTCCTTAGGATTCTTCTTATTCTTTCCTTTACCCTTGGATGATTGAGTCATTAGAGCATGATTCTTAGAACTAGGTAGGGCATCCAACTGAATCAACTTGGCCTCTTCCCTAGTAAGATGCTCACAAAACAACTCAAAAGATGGAATTTAGTAATATTTCCCCATGGCATCCATTGTTGAGTAGAAATCAGAAGAAAACACTTGATAAGGGGCCTTTAACTTAGAAAAAATCAAGAATATACATTCATCACTAGATATATCATGCTCACATCCTTTCAATTGTGACAAAATCATCTTAAATTGTGCAAGGAAATCCTAAATTGAAGGAAATGCATATGGAGAGAGTGATTGTAGATTTGCTTGAAGTTGTAAGGCTCTGAAATGATTTGTTTTACCATACAATTCTTCAAGCTTATCCCAAACATTCTTAGGTGTTTTACACTTCAAAATATGAAACAATAAGTTATCAGATACATGTAAGCCAATGAGCTCTTTCGCTTCATCCATTTTACATCTATGAACAATTTTTTCACAATCCCTTGTGAATTCAGGTTGTTCTACATCTAACATTGGCCATAGATCCTTAGATTGTAACAATTGAGTCATTTTTAGCTTCCATGTATGATAATTGTGTGGAGTGAATGGTTTAATTTTCCTTAAATCTACCATGAACACCAAAAGAAAGAAGACAATGTGGCACTTAAATTGTGCCTTTCACCCCCTAGAATGTATTAAAACTCAATTTGCAACCCCCCCAACAAATTACAATGATTTTTTTTGTAATTTGTATAAGTGACAAGCTCAAATCAACCGTTTATAACACATGGTGATTTTTACAATTTTTAGAAAAAAGAACTTGCCAAAACTGAAAAAGAAGGTTGCAAACAAATTCCTTGCAATTTTCTAAGCAATTTCAAAAAAAAGTATGCCAAATTTTGACTTTGTATGCAAAATTACGCCAATTCCAAGTAATAAATGCACTTGTGCCTTCGGCTGAAAAAACTAACAAAAAAAAGTCAAAATCTGGAAAAATCACCTACGCCACTGCGAAGTTCGTCAAACTAGCTTTTTGACAATATCTCATTTTTGAAAAACCAACGTTGTGGCGAAAAGTTATGCAAAATTGAAAAAAAGGCCTGTATTAGGCACCTTCAATGCTAAATAGAAGCAAAAATGAAGACTAACTGGGTGCAAATTTTTAGCCCTCAGGGGCTAGCAGTAGGTCACAAATGTGACTGAGGGCTAAGTTGGCAGAAAAAATGGCAGTTGAAGATAACCGCTAGCAGCTTTGGCCTCTTGGTCACATGTGGCAGTTTGTTGGACTGCGGTTACAGAAGATGCTGGTGGTCGGTTGAAGGCAACTAACTACTGGTAGTCACATGCTAACAGTTGGTAGTTTAGCTAACTGCCCTCCTGGTGGATTAGAGACCCGACAATTTGGAGTGTTCGTTGGTGGTCTGTCTAACTTGACCGCCTGCTGGAAATTACACTAGCTGTTGGCGGCTTGGCTAATTCACTGCCCTCTTGGCGGGTAAGAAGCCCCAGGCTCCAATAGTTCATAGACTATTAAAGTCTGCGGCTTATAAAAAAGTCGCTTTACCTTTGTACAGTGCTTTAAGCACTTTAAAATATTTTTATTTTTTTGAATTTTTTAAAATAAAAAATAAAAAAGGTCGCCCGATACAAGAATTATGCAGGAATTAAAAAAATTAATATGTTGACGACATACCTTGTAGGTTGGGGAGCTGTACGACCCTTCAACCAAAAAGATTATGCCCCAAAATCACTTTTTGCCAAATATAGGCAAATTATATGTCAAAATTCTCGCAAATGGCCACCCAGATGCAATGACAGGCTTATTTTTTGCCAAAAATGCTCCTATAAAAAAACTATTCACCAGATCTGAACTCTAAACCCTTCTTTGCCAAAAATGCAAATGGTGACCAAATTGAGTGAAACAAAAGCCAAATCTGACTTTCTCGAGCCTCCTGAACACAATGGGACAGCCTAAAATACTGCCACTATAGCCAAAAATGTTGCAATCACCCTATCTCACCAAAATGCATACATGCAATATAGGATACAAGAAACTCAAATCATAATAGAAATTGATGGAAACTCTCTAATGAAAAAATGGAAGGGGCTTGCTAGATTCAAAGCTCTCATACCATGTTGAAGTGATCAACCCAAGATCTTCAATTTGCAACACCAAATAACCTCCACAAGAGATAGAGAGAAGCAACAATGGAAGATGCTATTCCACCAAACAAGGATTGCAATATGATACAATATGATCTATGTAATACAATACAATGCAAAATATGCTAGAGATGCCTTGCTTATAAAGGAAAGGATGGGAGATAGGATAAGACAAGATCATGACAAGTGTTTTAATCCTATCACATGAGACAACTAACTCATAACTACCTAGGAAAGTGTAAAGTCTAGATAAGACAACTAAGACTTCTATAAGATACAACTAATATCCTAAGTAAACTTAACATGTGAATTAAGTCCCCTGAGTCCCTAGTAAAGAAATAAATTAGGTACAAGACTTATTCACACCATTAAATACTACTTGGAAAAATGGTAAACCAATGTAATATAACCAAAGAGGTGCACCAAATAGGGAAACTCTAGACCCTCTCAAAGTTCTAGGTAAAATATGATTGGATACAATTTATGGTGTTTGGTATGCCAGTTACCTCATTCACCCTCACAATGTATGATAGCACTATCATTTGAAAAGCCTACAATACCATATGATGACTGCAATGATGCTCATTATGAAAAGAATCAAGATATAAATATGTTCTAAACAAACTTGCATTTTGAGAATAAGGATTGTTACTCCTTAGAAGAAGAGGGAGTAGAGCTTGACAATGATGAATTGAGACACATAAAGAATAGATATCATCAACAAGTTTTTCTAATGATGAGGCTAGGGAACATGATCATTTTGTGTATGGTTTTGAATCATTAGGATCTGATATCAAGTTAAGAAGACCATTAGATGAACAAATTAGAGCGTTGCTACTACTACTATTTCATAGGTCATAAGTAACTATAATTTAAGAAATAAAGGAAATAATGTTGGTCAAGGAAAGCTCAGTAGTCTTTTCATTAAAGAAGGTGGAAATGAATAAGAAATTCAAGGTCATGTAAAAGGAAATGAAAAATTGTGTGGAAAGGTAAAAGCATAAAAAATAAAGAAAGGGGTCATGAATCATCTACTAATCAAGTTGTATCTCCACTTATCAAAGCTAAATATCATGATAAGAAGATAAAGGAAGAAAATTTCAACACTAATATTGTTCAAGAAGAAAATTTTCAAAGCAAAAAAGGAATGGTTAGTAATCCTGTTTTATCTAGCAATTGAGCTTCCAATGCACTTAATTATGCCCCAATTGATATGACACAAGTCCTATCCCAAATTAATATTTTTTCCCACTATTAGAAATAATAACAATAGAAGAGCATAAATATTAGGTATAAGCTTTGATTATTGGTGCTTCTAAAACAAATTTTGAAGGCAAGAAGGTTAGTTATCAGTTGGAGAAGGAAGAAAATATTTTTTTTATAGAGATAGATGATATGTGTATAGAGGTTCTTGAGTATATTTAGACACAACTATGACCAAATTTTTATCTGAGGTTGATCCATTCTACATTTCCTTGTTGAAAAATGATAAATTGATAAAAAATAAATTAAAAAATGTATGATTGATTCACGAGCCTCTGCAAATATTATGCCTCTAACTATAATGAATTAGTTAGGATTACAAGTTAGTAAAGCATATGAAATATTCTTTGTAATAGACACAAGAGAAGTCCCAGTGATTAGGATTATAAAAGACTTTAAATTCAGACTTGTTGCATACCTAGAAAAGGATTTCAAGATGAATGTCACAATGGTTGACATTCTAGCTCAGTATGGGATGTTGTTATCAAGAAAATGGGTTGCAATAGTAGGTGGAAGTATGCAATTGGATTTGTCATATGCAATTATTCTTATAAATGGAAAAGATGTAAAACTAAATAGAGAAATGTCTCCAAAATTACTTAGACATTAAATGTGATGTGGAGATCTATTGTGTTGATATTGATATTGACAACTTTAAGGTTTACATTTATCAAATTGAGAAAGAAAAATGGAACCATTAATTGAAGACAATCAAGAATCTATATAAAAGGATAACTTATGCCTGATGCTCTTTGATGAAGCTTGCTCAAAAGAAAGCAGGAGTTGGGGTGATTTTGATATCACCAAGTGGTAAATCCTTTAAGTATTCATTTTCACTAAAATTTGAATGCACAAATAATATAGCAGACTATGAAGCACTTTTTTGAGGACTAAATATGGAAATCAAACATGGAATTAAGAAGCTTAGAGTCTTAGGAGACTCAAAATTGGTAGTATCCCAGATAAGAGTGATTTTTTTTTCAAAGAATAAAAGAATAAAATAGTAGAAGTTTGCAGTGTGAGATACTCTAGAATGCTTTTTCTATAGATTGGATAAAGAGATCAAAAAATGCAATGGATTATTTCTTAGCCAATATTGCAATATGGACTAATGAGAATTTTTTTTCTAGTAGATCCACCATTGAGATCTTGAATAGGCCATTAGTACCTGACAATATATGTAACTGGAAAAATTTCAATGATGATAAGGATTTGTTAAAAAAATTGTATTGTATTGGGGAATACCACAATAAAGAGATAGATTTTTAGAATTTTGTGAAAATTATAATGGAAAATAAACTGTGTCTGGGAATAAAATTATTTAGCTAAAAACTAATAATATCCCAAAGGTGTTTGTTTCCTTACAAAGAGATTTTGATAATTTAGACAAGTATATTGCTAAGTCAAACCCTATCAGTGAAAGTGACCTGGAAGAAATCCATTTATTCATAGAATATTTTCCTAAGAAAGTCTACATTAGGAAGAAATTGGATCTCCAGATTATACTTATGAAACTTTGTCTCAAACCAACAATCAACATGGGTCAAATGGTTACACTTGGGGGAGTAATACTACAATACCTCTTATCATGGGTCTATTGGTATGTCCCATTTTAGGGCCTTATATGGATATCATGTGCTAAATTTATTGACCTAATATTTATAGACAACAAGGTACCTACAAATAGTGATTTGATTAATCAAACTTAAGAGATCTTGAGGTAACTCAAGATCTACAAAGATCCTGGCAACAATAGTAACAATTTTATGCATATCAATATCATACACCAATATCTTTTAATGTCAACAACATAGGTTATTTGAGATTGCAACCTTATAGACAATCCTCCCTTGAAATAATTGGGGATGAGAAAATCAAACTAAAGTTTTTTGGGCCCTACAAGATCATGAGAATGATTAGGGTTCAAGTGGACTATATATTGGATATTTTGGAGAATAGCTAGATTCATAAGATTTTTTCCATTTCTTTTGTCTGAAAAGAGCTCTTGGTCAACATATTGTGCCTTTAGTAGACCTACCACCCTTAGATGATGAGGGTAAGGTAGTATTAATACTTAAGGAAGTCGTAGATATGTTGGTAAACAAATTTAGAGGGAGATGTATCACATAATACTTGATTAGTTGGAAAAACTTGTGAGTTGAAGATGCCACTAGGAAGGGACCAAAAATATTAGATCAACGTTATCTACATTTCTTGAGAATGAGAAAATTTTGGGAGGGTAGACTTGTAATGTTCCCTTTTTAATAAATTCATGTTATAAACCAAAAAAATTCCGCTTACCCTTAATAAGCCTTGCCAAATCGATCTTGAACCTTAGTTACAAAATTATCTACATATAAATGGTTTTGTGTTCTAACTTTTGCATGTGTGCCTATTATTGAGGTTTCAAAAATTTTCATTCCAATATACCTCCATATTAAATCTCACTCATTCCTTTTCCCCTTGAGTAGAGCTTCAAACTTTACTCTATTGGCATGCCTTTCCCTGACTCCCTAAATCTTCTTTTGTGGCATGTGTCAAGTTCAATCTCCAAGCCACAAGCTCTAACATTCTTTCCTTTTTTCCCTAGAATTCCCACGTATCTCCCTACATTTCATTAAATTCCATTAATGACCATTTTGAATTTGTAACCCTATAGAAGAAGATTTTCCCATCTAATAAAATATTTATAATATTTAATTATACATATTCAATTATATTTGTATTATTGTAGGTGGAGAATGATAATTCTTCATTTATTATAGGGGTTGCAACCCAACTACCATTGATATCTATGAATCTCAACTATCAATTTGAGTGGGAACTCTACTTTGATCATAAATCTAAGTGATATCAAAGACTAGTCATGATATGTGGAAGAGAAATTATTATTTATATTGAAATCCTAACACATACTACTTTGAGCATGCGATGTTCAGAGTGTTATATCTAAGGATGAAATTGTTTGGATCTATAATAGAACCAAAGGATGAAAACCCTTTGGTCCACATGCTTGAGGATAAAAATCCTTGACCTATTAGGATAACTTCATCATATATTAAGAAATAGAGCTCTATGATCATGAATCTAACCTACATCACACCCACCTGTTTGTAGGCCACTATAAGCAAACAATAGGGAAGTTTGCTATTGTGATTGCCTTTGTACTAGCTATATTATCATGACTATTGTCTAAATTATTCATGTTGTATTATGAAATATCTTGTTGACTCCATTATTGATTTGAGATCTTTGTAACGTTTTCTTTTTTACTTAATGAAATTTGGATTATCCATATTTTGTAAACTCATGATAGAATTGGAATTTTATCATTTTGGAAATTCTATTAAAGGCTATAAAAAAACATTAAAATTAAATATTATGGTTTACAAGGATATTTATGAGTTTACTAAGCATGATTAATAATAAATAAAACATTAAATATTTTGGTACTAAATAACCATTAAGGTTACTACACTAAATACTTACTATATCTCCAAGTCAATGAAAAACTCTATTTCACGCACACACAATATTTTCAACAAGAGCTAAAAAATTAATCTCAATCTAAATCCTTAAAAATTAAAACCCCCTTCACCTCTATGGCTAGTGAAAGGTCAAAAGATACCTAGAAATGGATAATTAGGACTTTCATCCCATAAAAAAATAATTTGTGCACTGGAGTCACTAATTTTCTAGTTTCTATAGTCATGTTCACTAGTTTGATAATTATGCATTTGCAGAGCATATGCACATTTTTTTAGCCTAATATGAGTTTGTTGGGATACATTTGCTTTCATTATCTAGTAAAAGGGACAAACACAATAAAAATTACTTAGATCCACATTATGATGTTAAAATTTTGGTTTGAAGCCTTCAAAGAAATTTTTATCTATCTTTTGCACCTTAATTTACCTCAAGACAATTTCACTTCACATGCAAAGATAGATGGAAAGACAAAAGTACTTAACGTCCATTTCCCATGAAGATTCATGACCTTTAAAATTTTGTTTCCACCATAATGAGCATACACCATGAAATTTTTCCATCCTTTGAGACTCAATACTTATCTCTTCTCTTCTAGAAGACCACTTCCATGCCATACAAATATGGGTTGCCAAATACAACACCACATGTTATCAATAGGATTTATATTTACCATAATCTAATCCATAAATTTTCTAATGACAAATTTAATCTATATTGCTTATCAGGTTGATTACCTTCCTCAATCCAACCCAAACCACATAGCCAGGATGTTGATATTTCTCTAAACCAATTTTTTCCTCTAAAATCTATGCAATCAAGTTAGTTTGTGATTATGAATCAAACAAATAATAAAACTTAAAATCCTTAATATGAATCTTGACATTACATAATGCTTCTTTTATTAAAGTATTTTTTAATGATGCAATTAATTTTAGAATTTTTGTTAGAATCGCCATTAACCTCCTCACCCTTAATACCTTAAAAAGTGGCATCAACATCCTTCTCACTAGGTTTTTGTGTGGCTCCTTTTTTGGGTTTATTTTATAACATAAAGACACAACATGACCATCCTTGGCACAATGGTTATAATATGTAGATTTGTTCTTGGTGCTTATAAAATTTACTACCTTCTCCTTCTCCTTTTTATTAACCTTAGAAGAATAAGAACTACCATCTATCTTAGGATGATGAGCACAAGAAATACCTCATCAATGTTAACCAACTCAAATAGTAAAATAAGACTAAGGAGATGATTATACGAACCTCCTATGTACTTCATTAGTGTTTCAACATCGAGCACATATTTATCTATTTGAATAACCATCCTATAAAAATCACTTATGTATGTTCAAAAAAATTGGTTTTCCTTTTGCTTGAGAAACAACCATTCCATACTCTTTTTGTCCTTATGGAAAATTAGATAGTTTTAGAAGAATAAGAACTACCATCTATCTTAGGATGATGAGCACAAGAAATACCTCATCAATGTTAACCAACTCAAATAGTAAAATAAGACTAAGGAGATGATTATACGAACCTCCTATGTACTTCATTAGTGTTTCAACATCGAGCACATATTTATCTATTTGAATAACCATCCTATAAAAATCACTTATGTATGTTCAAAAAAATTGGTTTTCCTTTTGCTTGAGAAACAACCATTCCATACTCTTTTTGTCCTTATGGAAAATTAGATAGTTTGAAGGGCCAAGAGCTACCATCTATCTTGGGATGATGAGCTGAAAATACCTCATCAATGTTAACCAACTCAAATGGTAAATACTGGTTATAGAACCTCCAACTTCTGGTGTTTCAACATAGTATCTATTTGAACCCCTATAAAATCACTTATGTATGTTCAAGAATTGGTTTTCCATTTACTCTTTTTGTCCTTATGGAAAATTAGATAGTTTTGCTTCAAAATTATCTATTTATAATGATCCCACAAACTTATAGAAGTATTATTCAATGCTATAGAAAATAAGATACTTGAAACCAAGTGAAGGCATGCATCAACAATCTTAATCTAGCAAGGGCAATCTTTTTCTCAAGATAAAGATTGTGAATTCTAAAATATTTTGCAAGCCACTTAATCCAATTGCTAGGATTTTTTCATTTGTATCACCTTCAAATGGATTTTTTTATTTTATTTTGGGTTTTCTTTAAACAAACAGTTGTTTGGAGGACTATTTTCTACCTTAGGCATGCTTCCTTCTCTCCACTCTCCATGAGAAATTGCATAAGGCTCTTCATGGTTTCCATCGATTGAAATACGCTTTCTATGGAGTCCTCCATCTCAGATAACCATCTTTTTTTCATTATACTCTCATTCCTTCACCATGCTTCTCAAATCTTTCATCCACTTGTGATATTCTACGTCTCTTTTTAAAGGCAATAGGTTCTCTCCATTTGAATGGGTTATGAGAATGAACTTGCAAATCACTCACAACACTAATACTAAAAATCCCCCAAAAGGAATGAACTTATCTCTAATAGCACCCAATCCATAAAGAGTTAAAGCTAGGCCTTAAATCTCTCACTAATTTATGGATACATTCAACTCTTTCTAAACACCAACTCTACTTCAAACTAATAAAAAAATACTTTCAATGATAGATATTTTTTTATCTCCATCCAAATCTTTCAAACATAGACTACCCTTACCTTCCATGGCCAATGGAAGGTTAAAATATGTCCACAAATTAAGTTATTAGACTTCCACCCTCTTAAATTTTTTCACATGTTGAAGTCATAAATTTAGTAGTTTCTATAGTCATGTTTGTCAGTATGGTGACTATGCATTTGTTAGGGCACATATACATTCATTGAGGCTAATATGAGTTTTCTAGGGTGTATTTGCATTCACTACTTGATAAAATTATTTCCCATTTACATATTATGAAGTCAATATTTTGGCTTTAAGCCTTTAGAGATGTTCTAGTCTACCCTTTGAATATTATGCTTTTGGGGGAAAGCATGAGAGAGAATTTATAAATAGAAATAACTTGAAAAGCAAAATTCAAAAGAACAACTTGACTACTAGTAGAGAGCCATCTCCCCTTCCATCGATCAAGGATTTGATTAATTCCTTCTACTATTAGGGACCATAACTACTTATTTCCACCCAAGAATAGAGGAAAACACGAGGCATTCATTATTGAAAGATAGACATGTACACAAAAAGTTCTAGTCTTGTCTATTAATAAAAAAATATTTTTATTTTTCTTTGTTTAAATTTTGTCCTAAAGCTTGCTGATAGTTGCCTAGGAGATCTTTGATAACTTTGCACACTTTCATGGAATGGGTAACAAAGAGCATAGTCTTATCCACAAATTTCCAATGAGTAAACATTTCCTTGTATAACCCTATAATCCTTATAAAGAGACTTTCAATTTGAGAAAGCCGATATGGTTACTAAATGATTCCTCTATAATAATGCAAATATAAGGAGACAACAGATCACCTTATTTTAAGTCACGAGAAGTAGTGAAAAAACCTTCAACATAACCATTGATTACATAGAGAAGCTAGTTAATAAATAACAACCTTTGACCTAGGCTCTTCATTTTTAGCTTAATCCAAATTTCTCCAAAACATAATCTAAGAAATACTAGTTCCTCTATCATAGGATTTTGAAATATCCAGTTTTAGGATCATGCTTTTTATCTTACTAACTTGTAGACAGTGAATTAAATTATGAATAATGACAATCTCAGTTGTGATTTGTTTTCCTTTCATAAATCCTCCTCACACTTTAAAATATAATAGGTAAAATAAAAATTAATTTATTATCACCTTGAAAATTATTTTATAGATAATATTGCATAAGGGAATAGGCTTGGAATCCTCATACTTGAGAAATCCTTTCTTAGGAAAGAGGATAATAAAAGTAGAATTAAGAGATTTTAAAATAGGTTTAGAATACTTACTCTTAAATAATTTTCTAGAGCTCATCCCCTAGAAGATCCTAGAATCTCTAAAAAATAGAACCATTAAATTATCATATCCAAGAGCATGGTCCCTAGTCGTATCAAAGAGAGTAACCTAAATTTCTTCTTTAGAGATATCTTGCATGAACATTTTATTCTGTAATGAAGGATCAAGAAAGGCTAGTGCCAACTAAGAGATCTTTTAGCTTTGTCCTCATTATCTTAGTAAACATTTTCTCTTAGAAGGAGATCAAGGAGGTCTTGAGATTTTGAGGATCCTTAATAATGCTACCATTTTCATCTACATCTTAAAAATGAAATTACTTCTCTTTATTTTTCAAACCAAAAGAAACAAACCAAATATTCCTATTTCTCTATTAACTATTTAATTCTTTGTTTTTGATATTGTTGTCATCATTTTTAGTTACCCCTCTCTAAAAAATACCTCAAGGTACTTATACAAATGAAAAGTTGCTTTTGTTGATCTTAAACTAAGTTTTCAGA
Organism: Sequoia sempervirens; assembly: GCA_007258455.2. NCBI lineage: Eukaryota > Viridiplantae > Streptophyta > Pinopsida > Cupressales > Cupressaceae > Sequoia > Sequoia sempervirens. The sequence goes on along the minus strand of VDFB02285125.1, from coordinate 125 downwards.
ACTACATTGGCTATCTACATGGTTTTAGAGCTCTCTCTTTGCCCAACACCGTGTGTTGGTCTTTGTGATAAGTCGACTAAGGGTCAAGTGGATATTAAAAGGATTCTATCACCAATGAAGAGAAT
>VDFB02285124.1:0-23581 GCA_007258455.2 Sequoia sempervirens | reverse complement strand
TGGCTCCCACGAGGGTAGAGCTCAACATGCTTCCCTCTGATATTTTAAAAGGGATAGGAAATTGAGCAACTTGATCAAATAAATGATAAACATGCTATTGATGCATTAAATCAATATGGAATCACACCAATTGATCAACTTTCATTATTAGATTCAAAAGATGCAACACATAATGTGAGTTGTCAAGAAATTCATACTTCATCTTGGATGGTGAGATTTTTGGTCACCAACATAAGTGGCATGTGTTTTCCCACTAAGATTGAAGTGAGGATATGGTGTTGTTGTTGTACAAGATCAAAAAAGAATTAGATATTTGTGAAGACCAAGTAACAAACCTCTGGGGGTAGCAAGCAGTTGTTAGGGAAACCATGAAGATTGGGGCAGTCCTAAAGGAAAAATGTATGCTACCTTTCATGCTACAGGACAACAATAATCAAAGAAGCATATGGGACAACAAGAATCAATGGGAAGCTCTTTGTGTGACAAAAGTCAATGACAAAGTAAAGAAAAGAACATGGTGTTAAGATACAACAAGTCTACATGAGCCTAAAGAACTATACACTGTTCACATGGAACAAATCAATGATCATTCACTCAACAGAGGTATGAAACAACCAATTAATGCTTCAAGATAGCAAGGTCCAAAAGACAATGTATTTCAAAATACACTGTTCACATGGAAGCAAATCACTTCACAATATCAATGCACTTCAAGCAACAATGTCTTCCAATGGAGCAACCCCAAGCATGATCATAAAAGGGTTATGAAAAGAGACTGCATTTCACAAAGGATTCCAACACTTGAACATTTGAAATCATTATTAACAATCAAGAGATGCAAGATAGTGCAGAAAAATGGAGCTCACATTCAAATGATCAGCCATATACATCAAGTAACCATATCGAAGGAAACAATGTCAAAAGATGCTCAATTTGAGAAGCAAAAGGTACTGAACATGTTCTGTTTTGTATCTAGGATAAGCATCTTTCTTTCATATGTATTGTTGCTTTTCAAATAGTTAAGTGGGTTGTTGCCACAATGCTTTTATTTAAGAACAAAGCAAGCATGTTGAACATGCATTATCAATTGATAAGTCCCAAAGGATACAATCTCATGGTGATGGGATGGGGACAACAACTAATGGAAACAAGCAATCTATGTTTTACAAGATCAATTAAAAAATGAAGAGTTGGGACCACATTCAAGATTGCTTTTATCTTTTGTAACATGGAAAGTCTAAATGCAATGACAAATTCATTGGGGCTTGCGAGAGCCAAAGGCAAATCACTTGAAAGCATAATGATTTTTTAAGACCATGATAAAGAAACACACAGAGCAATTATGTATGTGGAAAAGAATCCTAGGTGTCAAAGCACCATAATGCAATGATCCCACAAGTGGGCAGTCAATTGAGTGTCAAGGTTGCACATGTTGTTGGAGTTCAACCATTGGATACCAACAAAGGATGGATTGAGTGTAAAACAGTAATGCAATACATCATGTCTTGCATTATTCTTCAATGTTTAATGCCAAAGAATGCTATAGTACAACCATGATTGGTAGTAAGATCCCTATTCAAGTCATTTCCAACTTGGAGTTTCAATGCAAAATAGGGGTCATCTCTACATCTATGGTGTTGACATTTCATGATACTATTCACAAGTGAATCAAATATGCATGAAAACCTTGCTAATCTAACAAAAGCATAAACATAGGAAACTACTATGGATTACAAGTGGGACTAGTATTCCAATGTTGCATTTGTAAAATACAAACACTTTGTGATTATAGCAACCTAGTGAACAAATCAATATTCAAGCATGTGTAAACATGATGGAAAAATTGGAGATGGCTTGGAAATTCCTTCATGAAATGAAAGAAAAAAGGAATTTGCACTAGAGGATGCAACATATACAATCATGATTGGTGCTCTTTGCAAGGTAAATAAACTAGATGAAGTTGTAGAGTTGTTTGAGAAGGTGGAAATCATGAGAAATATTCCATGTGTTTTGCATACAACACATTGATATAAGGATTTGAAGCTATTGGATGAAATGACCCGGGAAAATATGTTCCCCAATTCAATCACAATGAATATAATTATTAATAGACTTTGCAAGGGAAGGTTGAAAAGTTTTAATAGTGCAGCCACATTGAGGAGAACACAATAAATGTAGTGATGTAAAATGCATTCAAGTAGAAAATAGAAGGAATAGTAATTGTATTTGAGCACAATGGCTTAGTAAGAAGGCCTTCTAACTAACTGTCATGAGGAACATTTTTGAAGTTCAAATTCAAAGGAATCATTAAATCTAAATCAAATTCAAATGAATGCAAACCCTCGGGCTTGAAGGTTATCTTTAAGAGGGAAATATGATTACATACCCTGTGTGCACTGTACTGCCGCACGCAACATGGAATAAAATTCGGTTGCTGTTCACGGCCAACATAAAATGCAAAAAATCTAAAGTACTTCCAGATTGCATCATGGAATTCTTTTGCAAAGTGAACTAAAGAGGTTAAAACCATTTCACTTCTTTCAGTCGTGGCCTGGTAAAGTCATTTTCTTTCACAAATAAAAAAAACCCACTTGTGTTTTATCATGAAATGCAAAATATAGAGGTAAACAAAGTCAAGTTTTCCTTCTCGATGAGAAAAACCCATTTGGGTTTGTGTAGGAACTGCAAAAAATTCAATGATATTGAACACATTTCTTGTTTGATAGAGGATGCACTTTAAATGCCATTGTCAAAAATCGATGCATACCTTCATGGTCACGACCTCAAGTTTTATTCTCTAGCAAAGTACATTTTCATGGAGGAATATCTTGCTGTGAAGTAAACAAAATGTAAAAATCCCTATCAATTTTTTTCAGCCGCGCCAAGGAGCCGTGCCTACAAATCTAAATAATCATCCAATATTTAGAATGGAAAAAAAGCTTTCACAGATTTTGAAACAACAAAAGTATATGGAAAACCTTAGTCTATTCCTCCATGGTCACGGGCTAGAAAGAGCAAAATTTCTTCATAAACTAAATACATTGTAGTTTAAATCTAATCTCAAATATAGAGGAAAATTGATATTTTTTGCTTTCTTCTTCAAGTATGGAGACTTGAAATGAGCTCTTTTTTCTCAAAAATAAAAAAGGAGTGGGTCTGGTAAAAGCTTACCCGAGTTGTTTTGCTCATTCTCTTTATTTACACAAGCTTTTGTCACATAATCAAGCTTCTATTTGAGCTTCAAGGAAACCTCATGGTGGTTGTGAGAAGCATGAACAACCACAAAGAAAAGTAAAACAACAAAAAATGGTCTGAGATATGTTATGGCCGCAACCTTAGCTCACAAATGGCATTCAAAAGGTGTGAAAAATACAGTTTTGATTCACAAAAATGCTTTACCTCAGTCTTCCAACGAAGAATTCTCATATTTCATCAGGAAATATGCCAAGAATCGGCCACATGCACCATTTTTTGTGCACTTCATGAAACCTTTATGGCAGCAGAGTGTCCACCTCCAAAACCTTCAATGCACATATGATGGGTTTCTTTTTGTTTTTCCATCTTTTGTTTAGGGTTGGAAACCCTATGGTGGAGGCCGATGGGATTTTTGCCTTTGTTTTTTAAAAATTGAAACACATTTTAATGTGTTATGTGGACCGAATGGTGAGATTTATGACTTAGGAAATTTTGCCTTAAATGTTCATTTGGAGCCATGTGTTGAAAACCATGTGTCTTGACCTTTAGATTATGCTATGCCTTCAAAACTTTGAGAATATGCCTTCCAAGGAGTGTGGAATCCCTCTATGCCCACATAGGCCCAATTATGGGCCTTTTTGTTTGCCGTTGAAAATCAAGAGAGTGTTGACCAAGTGCTTGGCTCTCAAATGCAGAAGTGGAGGTGAGTCAAAATTGATCAAATGCCTTGGAGGAGTTTGATTTTGCTTAATGCTTTTACAAGGATTTTAAGTGTATCATTATTTTGCATTTTATTAATTGTAAAACAACATTCAAGTGATTTGTAAATCATTGTTATTTAATGTAATTTATTTGATGCAAATATTGATGTAATCCAAAAAGGTGGTGGGGCCTCTTTTTGCATTCTTTTGAAATGTAAAGTAATTTGTTTAAGTGATGTATTATAAATCACTTAATCAGATTATTATTGTTTTGAATGCAAATTAGAGTCTTTTATTTTGCAAGGGCATTAAAAGTGTGGGTCAATACATGTTTGAAGACCAATGATGACTGGCAGACATGAGGGATGTGTGAGAGGTTGTTTTGACTGATTTTAGATGAAAAGGGGTTGTTTGGAGGCATTTTTGTCACATTTTTAGTGTGACTATTAACTTGGCTTGACTTTGCTTCATGTGGAGAACAATTTGAAGAGTTTCTAGAAGGTTCTTTTTGGCCTTTTCTGTTGCATCCGACCAAAACCTTCTAGATGGACTTGTGTGGGAGGAGTTGGTTGTTTTTTGCTTAAGTAACTTCAATCTTTGTTATTGAAGTTAGTTCTTTATTTTTCAGCAAAGTGATAGCTTGGCTTTGGCGTTATCTTTTCAACAAGAGCAGTATTGTAACTCAAATGGACTTGTAATGACAGTTGAGTACTTTGAATCAATGAAATTGAACACTTTCCTTCTCATTTCATGTTTTATTGTGTGTTGTTAGTGATTGATCAGATTATTTGTGAATTTTACCTTTCCTTGTAGTCTTGTCTCATGGTTAAGCACCTATCTAGCAAAAAATGCATTGTTACAAGTTATAAGCTATGTTAGTTAAAGCAAGTGTTGTTAGTTGTGAAATTTTGTTTTCCTTCTAAAAGTTCTACTAAAAAACCTCCTTATAAATTACTTATGTGAAAATGCATATGAAAATGAGTTGTGTGAACAAGGTTTTATGTCATTGTTTTGAATGTGAATAGGTTGTTTATAGGTCTTAGTCAGTTTTTTTGGTGTATCACCCTTAGTAATTTCAGTCAATGTTCATTTTCATGCATCTTTTACCCTTTTCCTCACAAATCATTAGTTTAGATGGCATCAAAAGGGGAGCCATCTCATAATATGGAGGTCTGCTTTCATAATAGGACACCCACAACCTGAAAGCATTCCCATGTTAGTCCAATTTTGCTAAGTTAGTTCACAACTTAGTAGAGGGGTGCAAATTTGGCCAACTAACAGGTGCAACAATGTATTCTTTCATCAAGCAACTGCAGTTTGTAAAGCAACATCTTAAGAGGTAAAATAGGCAATGTTTTAGTAATATCTTTCATGCTAAGTCAGAGGCTCGGGCCCATTTGGATGTTGTTAGTCATGTGACTAGAGACTCTAGCCTTTCAAAATATATTCTAAAGGAGGAATCAATTGCCTTGAAGTATTCAGAGGAATGGGAATTGTGGGAGGAGATCTATTGGAAGCAAAAGGCCCAGATAGAGTGGCTTCAAGAAGGTGATAGAAACACAACCTTCTTTAATTTTGTCAAGGCTTGTAGGCATGGGAATTTGATTTCTTCTCTTATGTCTTCTAAGGGAGATCAGGTGAGTTCCTTCATGAATATTTATAGATAGGTTTCATAGTATTATGCAACTCTATTCATGGAGGATGCTCCTCAAGAAATTGAAGAAGAAAACCACATATTGGATTGCATCCCCTCCTTGTGTCTTTGGAAATGAATGAGAGTCTTATGAAACCCATCTCCCTAGATGAATTGGAGGGAGTTGTGTTTAGATGAAGAAAGGGAAAGCACCGGGTCTCAATGGGTTTCCTATAAAATTCTTTCAAGAATTTTGAGAAGTTATAAAATTAGATCTTTTAGAGGTGGTTCTTGAATCCCTATAGAACAAACAGATGTCGAGAGCTATGAGCTCTATGTTTCTTCCTCTAATTCCCAAATGTGAAGGGGCTGATATGTTGAATTTTTTTAGACCTATTGCTTTGTGTAATATGGTCTATAAGATTTTTTCCAAGCTAACTACAGAGAGGCTCAAATTGTGGATCAACAGGCTCATCTCTGAGGAGCAGAGAGGCTTTGTGGCTAATAGGAAAATTCTAGATGGAGTGTTCACTGCTATTGAGACCATAAATTCCATGTCAAATTCAAAGGATAAAGTAATGTTTATTAAGCTTGACATGGAAAAAGCTCATGAAAGGTTAAAATGGTCATTCCTTCAAAAAGTGCTCTATGCTTTTGATTTTATTGAAGATTGGGTTACTTGGGTGATGAGTTGTGTTACTTCCACTTCTTTTTCAGTGATTTTCAATGGAGAACATGTTGAATGCACAAGATAATTGAGAGGGAGTGTGAACCAGTTGTACTTTAAAACTTCAAAACCCTCACAAACATTCAGATCCACATTAATCCAATTAACCCTTAATTTGTTAGAGTGATTTATCATGAAAGAAAATAATAGAAATGGAACCAAATCAACACCATACACAAAGGAACACCAAATTTACATGGAAAACCCAAGATTAGAAAAACCACGGTGAGGATTAACTCACAATATAAAGTAATATCAACACCAAATATAATAAGGCTCGTTGCCCAAAAGAAAGAAATGGCCACTACCAAAGGCTTAATGCTAGAATAGAAGAGAAGATAGAGAAGAATGTTACAATGAGAAATCCATTTCAAAGAAATAGAAAATTCCACCATAACATCACCAACACCTTCGCGATGTTTCTGAAGAATTGTAGACACCTTCTACTCACTACATTCAGTAATCTAACACATGAAGGCTCACATTGCATTTCTCAATTTTGCACCCTACAACACTATAATTTGCATCACTCACATCATACTTATCTATCTTATCATCCCTCAACAAATCAAATCATATTTATATCATCTTCGACCATGAAAATATTCTCCAAGGTCAGCTATGCACCTCAACCATGCAAATTCAAGTAAGGTCAGCACCAGAACATTCCCATGGTGGAAAGGAATGAAGGTGGACCACAACACACCTTAGCTAGGACCTAAATCCACTCATACACACCACGTCATGCTTCCACAAACATCAAAGCAACTTCACAAGTAGTGTAAACACCCAAGGTCAGTCGAACCTTTGTTAACACCATTAACACTTAAGTACATGCTTCCTCAAATCGAAAGATGACTTGTGAACACCACATAACATTTGAACATGAACTAGAATATTCCACAAACACCCTAAAAGCCAACAAATTCCTTCACAACAACTTTCACTTGAAGAATGTACACACCCAGTGCACTCAAATAACTTTGTCATATACTATAACTCAAGAAACTAACTTCCAAAGCACCAAACCGTGAACAACTCCATCTAAAGAAAGATACACACATTATGACCACTCTTCCAAATTTGAAAGACCCGAAACCACTCTATGGAGAAATATGAAGCAAAATAATTTCTCCCAAAACACCTCTACAAAATATAGTGAACACACTAGTGAACACAAGTTCCTCTCCACAACGATCCAACACACCAAATTCTGAATGCAATACCTTTGAACACCTTTGATCAACATATCTAAACTACACAAGCATATCTTCGACCTAGAAGAACTACGAAGCAAAACCAAAACACTTCTTTGTAACACAAAACACACTACAACACAATGTTTCCTCTTTTTATTCAATTTTCTCAAAAGCACTTGGAAACCAAGCACCAAAAACATGCCATCAACATCTTCAGTAATTCATCACCACCACCAAACCTACTACAACATAACAACTCAACCATACATCCATAAACAGATTCTTATCAAAGCAACACTAGAGGTTGACACCAATAGCTTACTAATGACAACACAATGCAACTAATCAAAGCATCATCAGGGACAATACCAACTCCAACTCACCACCAATTGCTCATACTTGTAACAAACTCCTTCTGATAGATTTGAAACTAATGACAACACCAAAGCTTGTTGACATCAATGACAACACCAATTGCACATACTTGCAACAAAACCCTCTTCCTTGTTTAAGGGCCTCTAAAGGTCTTCTGCAAGGAGATCATTTGTCGTCATATTTGTTTATCCTTTTGGCTGAAGGTTTGGGGAGAGTCAATAAAAAACATGTTTCTCATGGCCTTATCCAAGGGTGGATTTGGGAAAATGGCTTGCCTCCATAGACTCATCTACAATTTGTTGATGATACTACTTTGATGGGTGTGACTAAGGTTCAGGAAGCTACTAACTTTTGTCAGTTGCTGGGCATATATCTCATGGCTTTAGGTCAAAAAATTAATGGAGGTAAATCCTCCATTTTCTTTTTTAATACTCCCTTACTCATTCAGTAGTGGATCACTCATATTCTCAGATTCTAGATTGGCATCTTCCTATAATCTATCTTAGTGTTCCCCTCTTTGTTGGAATCCCTCCTAGGAAAACCTAGCAAAGTATTTTAGATAAGTTTTGGGCACGTTTGAATCACTAGACTCATATATGGCTATCTTTTGATGGGAGGGTTCTACTTCTAAAATTTTTCAGGGCCCTTCTATATGTGTCATGTGCGACAATAGTGAAGAAGATTCTTCCCACTTATTTTTTCAGTGTTCCTTCTCTAGGGATATTTGGCATTCATGATGGGGTATTTGGAGGTAGACTTATGCTCATGCTTCTTCTCTGGTGGACTTTTGGATAAGTTTGGGAAGGCCTCCAACATAGGATTCCTTTCTTCAAATTGTGTGGTATATAGGTCCCTCCTTTATTCTTTGGCATATCTGGCTTGAAATAAATCGAAGGATTTTTCAGCCTGGACAGAAGATGATGGTTCAATAGTTGTGGCAATGAATTGTTGGTATGGTTCAAGAGACTGGGAATGCTAGGTGTGAAGTGTCTCTCCCCTTGGAGAAAGGGGACATTTAAATTGTTTAGAGTTTGGGTTTATAGGGAATTAAGCAAGGGTATTTTGATGTTAGGAGAAGTCACAATTCCCAGAAGAAAACCTAGAGGGATGGTCGATGGTCTCCTCATCTAGCTAGTATATTAAAGATTAATATTGATGGTTCTTCTTGGGGAAATCTTGGGAATACGAGGATTTAAGGAGTTGGAAGAATTTTTTTGGGTAATATCATTTTATTCTTCTCCATCTATAAGGGGTCACAAAGTAACAACTTCATGGAAGGACTGGCTATTCTAAATGTTATAGAAAGAGCCTATGTTATGGGTTGGCATAAGATTATTTGTAATTCAAATTCTCATATTCTAATTAATATGTTGAATAAGAATATGTTGGAGGGATTCAATTGGAATCTTCCCTCAGTTGCTAGGAATATTCTTAGATTGAGTTTAATGTTAGATTTTGTCTCCTTTATTCATATTCCATGGGAGTGGAACAAGGTGGTCAATTGTTTCGCTAAATGGGCTTCTAAGAATATTGAGGAATGGAAAGTTGATGACTGGGATAATTTATCCCAATATTTGGACAAATTGATTATGGAAAACATGGTTTAGTAATGTTCTTTTGTTTGGGTTCTCGAGCGCTTGGCCCTTTTTGGGGTAGTGTTGTTTTTTGGGTTTTCGGTTCAATCTTTGGGCACTGGATTTGCGTCATGTGATGCATTATTTGTATTGCTTATTGATTAAAAAAAAAATTACCCTCTTTTTTTTTAAAAAAAAAAAACTAATTACCTAATGATGGGGTTAAGAATAACAACCAACAAGAGACTAGGCAAAACAAGATAACAATGGTAACAAGAGAATGGATAGGAAACACTAAAGGGAATAAGAACAAAGTGAAATGTGACCTAGATGCACTTGTGGATATATGTTAACTAATAAGAAAGTGAATAAAACACTTTACAATTGTTCTCATGTAAATTCTTGAGATCCATGATCAAAAGGACCTTATTGTCCAATGGGGGGATGTCATGTCTAACTCCCTAACCTGGAACTTACTATCACATTGACTACTTACTTCTAGGTGATGGTGGAGACCCAAAACTTTACAAGGAGCTCTCAAATAATTAAAAACTAATGCTTTAAAATGGGTACCTATAAAATATGCATAATATGTGAAATTAATGGAAAACCGTATGCAAGTATATGGAAACAAGACAACATAGAACAAGAATTAGGAATACTTTCACTTGACAAGGAATGAATGGAATCTTGAAAATTGATCAGAGAGTTGATAACAAAAATTATAAGTGTCCCTAAAGTGCACTCCTAATGATCCATAAAAATGATGAAAAATATAACAAAATTGTACTATTCTTATATTATGGGAAAGAGAAAAATAAAATAAATGGACACTTTTTACTTTATAATATATATATATATATATATATTGAGTATATATGAGGCTTTGACACTAAAATAGATCCACCATATTAAAATAGAGGTTAAAATATATAAAAACGAGGTTGAAATCAAGAAGTGGCAACCTACTAAGTGACCTAGTTTTGTTTGGAAAACCTATAGGGTGGCTTGGTCCCAAGGAAGCTACTTGGTCAAAAGTCTTATAATTTCCTAAAAATATGTAGAGATTATTTTAGATCATTTCAAGGCTAGTTTTCATCTAGAGTTTTATCCATTTTAGCCCTAATTTTTTGGTATTCAATCTACAAGATAAAATTATATGGAAACCCTACAAAATCCAATTGTTAAAGGGAAATTTACCTTAGTTAGTTCCCTTATGGGCTTTCAAGAAAAATGCATGTTGAAACATCTAATGGCTAACAATCTAAAAAATACACCTATGATAATAATTAAAAAATGGGAAAAGAGGGTTGACATGGATCATAATTAGATTGAGACAATTGTTGTGAAAATGTGTGTTGTACACCTTGCATAATGCTTATAATATAAAATCAATATATATTATTTTGGCACACTTAAAAAATCTAGGGATGTGTGTGTCACATGGGTGAATTATTATTGGGGCCACTTTGTATGTTGTATGTAACATTGGGATAAATATTTATGTGGGTTACAGTAGGAAAAAAATAGAAAAAATTAGTACCAAAAGGGAAAGATTAGTACCCAAAACTAAATGAGTGCGACATGGTTTGTAAGCTCGTGGTTTTAGGCTTATGTAATGCCACTTGGTGACTTTGTGCAAGCTTGTTTCTATAAAAGCAAGTGCATGAGTAGTTGTTGAGGTTGGATGCCATAACCTTTCACTTGTTGGCTAAGGTTGATTGATCATCTTTTGTAAGTTGAATATGTAAGAAGAGTTTTGGATGATCTCCTAATATTGTGTACCACTTTTTGGCCAAAGTAGGACATTGAAATCAACATTTTGAACCTAATTTCCATTTTCTAATACCTATAGCAAGTAAATTGTAAATAATTTTAAGATGTTGTGAACTAATAATTTTTTGGATTTCATCTCTATATTATAAATGTATTTTTTTAAATTAAGGAATAATTTCTGAGTTTTTTTATATAACTTTTAAAATAACTTGATTTTTATAGTTAATCATATTTTGAAAAAGTGATGTTACTTTTGTAAAGCATAACTTTATTTGTAGAAAGGTTGAAATTATAATTTTTTAAACATGGATCCATAACACCAATAACTAGTGCACAAATATTTTTTCATAATTTTTTGTTGCGTAATATTTTTATAAATTTTTGAAGTGAGATTAATTATAATTTAGACATAGGTTACTTTTGTAAAACATAATTTTTTTGGATGCATATGAATTAACTTATTTTTCATTGAAATAAGAACATCAATACCTGGTGAATAATTTTTTATTTTATTTAAAGTATCTATTTTACTATTTTTTTGTGTTTGGAACAAAGACCTTGACAATTGCTAAAAAACCAATGTTCACTAGAAAATAGAAAATGAGTATAATAATCAAATTAAATATATTCAAAATTATACTTATTAGAAAGATTATTTTGAGTGCTATAAACTTACAATTATCTTGTCATATTCATTCTATTTATTGGTCCAAACCAAGGCTAGAAACATAAAATTCTAAGGAAAATTTGAGGCCTAAGGTGGAAATGTCACTTTTAGGGCCTTCATTTGAAGGTATTCAAGGACCTTCATTTGAAGGCATATCATTTCCATGATATTTTGAGAAAAAAACCTTCAAATAGAGGTAATTTTCATAAATGGAATAACCTTCATTTGAAGTTTTTTTTACATTTTACACCTTTGAAGGAAGGTGTTTTTTGACTCACCTTTAAGCAAATGTATTTCTTACTTTTTACCTCCATCTATATTAAAAAATCTTAGGTCCCAAGTTTGGGACTCACTATTGTGGGTTTACCCTATTGGTTCCCAAAACTATTGCTCCATAATCGTTAAACTTCTTACCTTCACGGTCAAGGATTTATTATAAAGAAGATAAAATAGGAGTTAATCAATGGATTGATGAGGTTTAAAGGCCAATTAAATAAAGTGGGTAGTCTCTCCTACACTTTAGGTTCATCTAAACCCAAGATGGTATTTCCAGAGGTATCATTAATAGGGTTATAAGTCAATTAAAAGTAGCATGACAACAAAAAATAATAGTTATACCAATATACATTTGATCCATATATTTATCATTAGACCAAGGAAAAGTAGTTGCATAAATCCTTTTATATAGCTAATAGAACACCTTGCACATTCACCTATAGATGGAAACAATATTATAATCCCTAAAAATAGTTTTATTCATTATTTCATGCATTGTGACAAGGTGTACACATGCATTTCATGATTCTCTGATGATTTGCTTGTTTAGGTTTGCTTAAGTTTGTTCCTTGATTTATAACAATGAATCATGAATAATGTGTATACCCTAAAATAAACCTAATCTTTTCCTACTTCTATCAAGAATGGAGGGTGTTTAAATGATGGAAGTTGATCCTTCACCAATTTGGACTGGTGGCTACTACATTGAATAACAGTCATGAACAATAAAGGGGAAGGAGATAAATCTTGAAAAGTGTCAACAAAACTATATTTTATTTACATGATAATCAAAGATTGTATTAGATGAATAAACATACTTAATAAGTTATCTCAAAAGTATGATAACCCATATGCAAAAAAGGAAATACCATTAAAATATCATTGTAATGCATTAGGACTTGTCAATCTTCATCTAACCTCTATTTTAATCGTACTAGAAAATATGGTGAGAGAAAATACACAATTACAACTATGCATTCTCCTCAATCAATAAAAACTACCATGGAGATATATTGGTGCATGGAGATGTGTTGTTACAAAATTTTCCTATTCTTCAAGATATGCATTTCATTATATATTTTAGACTCATGGTGTTTGATGCCCTAAAACTAGCTATAGACTTTACCAAACCAAAAATATAGTTTAGTAACTAGGCCTTTGAATGAAGAAAAAACTGGCATTTATAGATCTCTAATTTAGACATGTGACCATGGGAGTAAAAACATGATCAATTTTTCACTACATGGGTCAACCATACCCTTGATATTATCACCATTAATTACCTTGTGCAAAAATCACCCCTTAAGGATGTGTGAAGGTACCTATCAATGTGAGGAAATTATTCTCTTCACGATCACTATTATTCTTAGCATTAATGGTGACCTTTAGTTTGAGTGTGTAGAGCAGAGAAGAGGCCACAAAATCCACTTGAATGACAACCAAGAGATGGAATAAGGACCATCAAGGCATAAAACTTTAACCACCACATTGATTATAGTATAAGAATATTCATCTCTTATCATTAGAAATCCTTTTAGCTGGGATAATTCAATTGGGTATTTATGGGTTAAATGAAATCAATAATGGTGACTCAGGGTCGTGCATTGAGGTAGGTAGGAGTGAACAATGCAAAATTTGAGATTTTTAGAGTTTTAAGGGATTGGGGGTTAGAAATACGTAATAATCATATCATTATTAGGTCTTAGGAAGCATGGATCAAGAGTAAGACATATTTCATGTTTAAATCAAATATATAATAACATGACTACATCTTCAACTCTGAACAACATATCAAGAAAATAATCAAGAGTCAAGGATCAAAAGCACCAAGAAACTCATCCCTTAATATATAAAATTGGGGAATCAGGGAGCTTACAATTTTAAAAAGGTAATATATTGTGAGATGACATGGATTAGGTGTCAATAATATCTCTTACAAAGTAACCAAATAAGTGCAAATCTGAACCCATGATATTGATGAGATAGTCGTAGGGATCACGATTGGGTATACTTCATACCTTGTACCATATTATATAAGCATTTCCATGTCTTCAACTCTAAAAAACTATATAGAAGAAAGTGTTGGAAATCAAGGATCAAAGATAGTAAGGAAGAGGTGTTCATGCAAAGGGATAGTTGAAACTATGACTTTGAAAGGTGACTTAGTGTGAAAAATTAGGAAGTCAAAGTTTCAAGGAAAAGCATGCTAATAATATAAAGTATGAAACATTAGCAAAGGCAAAGGAAAATATGGGGAACAAATGAAAGGGGTGTCAAGAAGGAAAGCTCTAAGTTATAATAAGGAAATAGAATGAAAGTAGGGACTAGATAAAAGGAATACCAACATGAGAAAGCTCAATTTATTGATAAGAATAAAGGAAACAAAAAAGTTGGGAAAAAAGACATGTGAAGAAGGGGAACTTTGAAACTCTGACTTTCACCACAATCCTTAGGAAATTTCACATATAAAACCTCCACATGTAGATTTTTTTTGGATTTTTACAACCTTCAACATGTGATAGGCATATGGGGGATGATAAAGGATGATGCTTAGGAAAATTTGAAAATGGAGATCCACACAAATATTTCTTAGATTGGTCAAATGTGATGGGTAAAATGGGCCCTAAGTTCATAAAGGAGCTAGGAATTGAGAAAATTTTGGCACTACAAGTTTGAGTCCCAATATTAGCTCTAATTGGGAATATGTATCACTAGCTAGCACAATAAGAATCCAAATATCTCTAGGAGCATAACAAAGTAGGGAACTAAAAGGATCCTAGGAAAAACAAAATTCATCATGATCAAACATGGATCATGACTATACAAAGATAAACATAATATAGACAAGATAAGACAACACAAAATAAAATGCAATATGTACAAGATAGGACAACAAGTTGCATCTAATGACAAGGAAAAGTATAAAGAGCTTGAAGATATGGTTGTAAGTAAACCTTACAACATAATTATAGGTCATACCCTACATGAGGACCCATGACACAGTGCCACGGATAAACTATTGCAATCACTTGCCTCTATCAAAGAAAAACCTACTGAATGAGCTAATCTCCCTCAAGCCATTGTTATATTCACAACCTAATTATAACAAATATATCTATGTTTATGTATGCATAAGATTATATACATGGCATAAGAAGTGAAGGTTAATTTAACCTTCAACATCACTGGTGAAGGGTAAACATAAATAATAGTTTTCAGACCTATTTCATAATGCATTATGCATGTTCATAGTAGCAAGGGGTAGAAAACATAAAGCTAGGTTGATAGTAAAAGAATTGAAACACGTGGAAGAAAGGAAAATTCCCTCACACATGGGTGGCTTATAGGCATAGAAGTAGAGATGGCAGATATCTAACAATTAAATGCAGATTTAATTAATAAACAGAGAAACTAAACACACAGATTAAATCATAACATTACAAATCTAACGTGGTTCACCTAACTGGCTACATCCACCAAACCAGAGCTATCCACACTTTAATTATCCATTGTAAACCTATTAAGTACCTTAATAATTGTGTTTTTCATCATATCAAATACCTATCCAAAACCCATTTTTTTAAACAAGCTTAGAAGCTTCCAGATTTAAG
Organism: Sequoia sempervirens; assembly: GCA_007258455.2. Lineage (NCBI taxonomy): Eukaryota > Viridiplantae > Streptophyta > Pinopsida > Cupressales > Cupressaceae > Sequoia > Sequoia sempervirens. Next base: position 7,847 of record VDFB02285124.1, on the reverse strand, counting down.
GTTCTACAAAATTGGATTTTTCCTTTTTTATTGATTTCTTCCTTGATCACGCCAAAAGTAGGGAAATAGGTTTCTGGCTACCGCCCTAACCCCCACTCGGGGTGGGTCACACCTCTGAACCTTTCTGCTTGCCTTGGCTGCCTCTGCACTCCTAAGTAAGGACAAGGGCTGCAGGTACAAGATAAATTATGGGCTATATGAAGATAGCATGATCAATCGCTTACATACCAACAAAGGAAAGACTCATAACAAATAATATCCTCATCAAACTCCAAGACAACAAGAAACCAACATACATCATTTTCACTTGTGTTGGTTCAATCTTCATAAGCACAAAAGTCTATACCATGAGACACCTCGAGCAATGAACCAAGTTCATCGAATCATCTCTTTATTTCATGTTTATTTATGTACTTTGAAATCAAACCTATGACACATCTTTTTTCTTTCAATCAATGTAACACTATTATCATTTGACCTAATTGAAACATAATTTATATGAGAGATTATAATTCTTGCACCATAGAAACATGTTCTTATATGTATCCACATGATCACCATCTATGCAATCATCAAGGTCAAGGTCTTAAAACTAAACATGATTGACTATACTAACATTTATCTCAACAATTTTACCAAGTGAAACCACCTCCAAGTCATTCTCATGCAAACAAACATTAGTACCCTCAATATCACTATGGAGGACAAAATAGGGCAATACAAAAAATAATAAACTAGTATATTGTTTATCGTTTACATCATAAACATGTGCATGTTTTATATAATTAGCTTCAAGAGTTGATTCACTTGAATTCTCACTCAGGCACACATATTCCTCTTTATTCAACTCACTACCACAAACAACAAATTCATTTACATCATTCTCAAACTAAATTTCGTCAAATACTTTATCCTTACATTCAACATATGACCTATCTAACCAAAGGTAGTTGCATACACTATCTTTATAATCATCATTGTTGGCATATGATGCACCAACACCATTTTCTACTTGTCTACATATACTATTATATTTTTTAGATGCCATACTCACCTTATATGTTGCATTCATTTCAATACTACGCATAACAACCTATTCCTTACCATCAATATGTGTACTTGAGGATAAATTTTTTACAATGTAATAACTCAATTTTTCAATGGAGTCAAGGCATGCATAATCCTACTACAAGTTTTCCAATATAAAATATTCCTCCATCGAACTTAAACCATCCTCATAAGATTCAAAAAATATGCAAGCGTAATAGTTCTAAAAACACTTAGAATCATGGGAAAGACACCTACAAACATGTGGTTGAAGTCCATACTCGACTCTACATTCGGTAATTCATTTTTTTCTAATTCTTGGATAAGAACAATAAGTTCAACATTAAATGTAAATTCATCTTCAAATGTAGCCACAAGGTCACTCCAAGAAATAAAGTTATGTTCTAGAAAACCTTCTACTTACTATATGTCTTTCCACATAAAGACCTAACAAAGGATCTCACCCACATCTTCTCATCTTTAAACTATTTTTTCCCATAAATTCTAAATATATAGTAACATGTGTATCCCCTTTACGAATACCATACCCACCAAATGCAGGCATAGTTGAAGACCTTGGATATCATGGTTTATATTTCATAATCAACCCAAGAGAGGTCTAGTTGTGTGCAATTGGTTTCTAGTGGAATGGTATGAGATGGAACACTTCAAATTTTTGTAACACTGAGGTAATCTTCATATTACAATAAGAATTTTTTATTCAAATTCTTTTTCAATCCTAGCATTCTCACCGAGTCTTTACATGCTTTCTAGTATGGATGAATGTAAATCTTGGTTTGGGTTTTCACATGATGTAGGGCTACTTGAATAGCATGAGAAATCATTAGTAAAATAATCATGGGAACCTAATTAGATTAATTTCCCAGGGGTACAAACATATGAAGTGCTTAGAGGAACACCCAAGGGAGAAATATATCCATACCAATCAACCATGGTTGTTCATATACTACCATCCAAGGGAAAAATTAAGGTTTAAGAAACAAATATGTTTTTGTACCATGAAAGAAACTATGCTTCAAATATAGGAGTGAAAAGATGTGTATCTCACAAACAATAGTTCTAGACTTGGGATGTATTCTTTTCAACTATAGAGTCACTACCTCTTTGAAAGATGAAATACTTGAAGCACACTAATCTTCAAGGCAATAAAAAACTTTTGTGTTTAGATCATTAGTAGAATATTCAATTATGTTTCCACCCAATCGTACTTCTAACTTGGTAGTCCATCAACTTATGCCAACAAGAATTGTCCTAAAAAATGGTGCCATTTATTAGCATGAGTTGTTGGCTAAGTGAACTCACCCAAGAAATACATAGTTTCAAATAATGTTTGAAAGTTACCAAGGTCCTCAAATATGCATTAGGTTAGAATATCACCGATGATGGCTAAATTTTTTTATCCCTAATATCAACGCCATTTGTTTGGTTCCCAAAATTGTTGCTTCATAATCCTAAAGCTTCTTCTTATCTTTAGGGCCAGGTATTTTTCATCAAGAAGGTAAAACAAGGGTTCATGAGTAGACTAGGGAGGGTTAAAATCTAATCGAAAAGAGTAGGTAGTTTCCACTACACTTTAGGCTCAACTAAACCTAGAAGGGTATTCTTGAAGGTATCCTTAATGGTGTCTCAAACTAATTAGAATGTAGTATGACTATAACAATTAGCAACTATGCCTAATATACACTTGAATCCTACATTTTTTAATACGTCAAGACAAACTAGTTGCATGAAACCTCGTATATATCTAACAAAACACCTTGCATCTGCACCTATAGATGGCATCAATATTATTATCTTTGATGATAAATCATTCATTATTCCATACACAATAGCAAGGTGTAGACTTACATGTCATTATTCTTTGATGATTTAATAGTCTAGGTTTACTTAATATTATTCCTTGGTTTATAAAAATGAATCATAAACAACATATACCATAAACTAAACATAATATACTCCTTTTATTAAGCATGGAGGGTTTTTAACTGATGGATGTTTTATCCTTCACCAATGTGAACTATGCCTACTCCATTGGGAAATAGGATCATGAACAATAAAGATGAAGGAAATAAATATAGTAAAGTATCAATAGAACCAAATAGAACATGACAATCAATGATTACATCATATGAGTAGACCTACTTAATAATCCATATCAGAAATACATACCCACATGCAAAAAAGGGAAGACCATTACAATAGTATTGTAATATATTGGAATATGTCACTCTTCATTTAATCTCTATTACAATTGCATTAGAAAATGTGGTGAGAGAAGATGCAAAACTACAACTATACATTTCCTGAAATCATTACAAACTATCATGGAGATATATTAGAGTACATGGATATGTGTTACAAACCTTCCTAATCTTCACAAAATCTATTCCATTATTTAGAGTCTAGACTTGCAATTTATTTGATTCCTTAGAATTAGTTATAGACTTTCCTAAACAAAAAAATTAGTTCAAAAACCAACCCTTTGAATGATGAAGAAATTATAATTTATAGATATTTAGCTTAGATGTGTGACCTTGGGATAGGAAACATGATCAATTTACAACTACAAGTGTTTTTTGTGCTCTTAACATCATTATCATTAATTTCCTTGTGCAAAAAATGCCCTTTAGAATGTGCGGAGTTAGCTAGAGGTGTGAGGAAATCCTTACCATCTAGATCAATATTATTTTAATCATTATTTGCACCTTGAATTTGAGTGTGCAAAGTGGATAAGAGCTTGCAGATCTGCTAGAACAACATCTAGGAGATGGTATGAGGACTATTGAGACACATAAATTTAATTATAATATTAAATATAGCATGGGCATTTTCATCTTTTATCACTAGAAATGCATTTAAATATGTGTTTAGAATGAACAATGATTTTTGAGCAAGAGAATTTGATAGGGTAGTTGTAGGGTCAAATTTGGCTAAAAATGGTGACATGGGTTATAGGTAGGTAGGTGGGAGTGAATAGTGAAAAACATGGGATAAAGTGTGAGACATTGAGGATTGATACTTAAGAGTACCTCTTACAAAGTACCCCAATAAGAACATATTTGAATTGACAATCCCAATGAGATAGTGAGTGTTGAGAATTAGAGTATGAGGATATTCCATACCTTATAATACATTATAAGTATTCTCACATCTCCAGCTCCAAAAATGCATATCGAAGAAAATGTCAGAAGTTGAGTATCAAAGGTACAAAGGAATAGGTACATGCATAAAGGGATGGATAAAACTACAACTTTGAAAGGTTAATTAGTGTGAAGGATTACAAAGTAAGAGTTTTGAGGAAAATCAAGTTGATAAGATAAAGTTCAAAACACCTACAAAGGTAAAAGAAAATGTAGGAAATGGATGAAAGGGATATCAAGAAGGAAAAATCCAAATTTTTGATAGGGAAAGAGAATGAAAGTATGGAATTGATGAAAGGTATGCTAACATGATAAATTATAATATCTCAATATAAATAAAGGAAACAATAATTTGAGAAGAAAAGCATACTAGGAAGGAGACTCCAAAACTTTAACTTTCAACACAATTCTTAGAAATTTTAACATAAAATTGAGCCACACTTATTTTTTGGGTTTGTGCAACTTTCAATATATGATGGGCACATAGGGGACGAAATTTAGGACAATATTTAGGAAAAATTAAAAAATAGAGACTCATTCAAATATTGTTCACATTAGTTATATGTGATGGGAAAATGGGGACTAAGGGCATAAAGGAGCTAAGACTCAAGAAAATTTTGACACCATAGGTTTGAGTCCCATCTGAGAGGAAACATAGATCAAGGTGTGTGGCTACATAATTCTAATTTTCTTGTTCACGTGGAGTGCAATTAGGGAGCTCAATGTTTTAGAATCCTTGTATGGTGACTCTATAGGTGCATTACAATATTTGTTCATGAGATAATATGCTAAGTGTGTGAATGATTTTGGAGGTTGATTTTTTCCCTTTGAGGGTTTTCCTAGGGTATATCTTATACCATCTTGATGGTATGTTTGTCCAATCTTTTGCATTGTAGTTTATAAATGCTTGTTTGTATATTTCTATCTCTTGTGTTTGCATGAAAATGATATATTATTGATGCAAATTTAATTTCAACAATAAGGAGAAAACACAAGTTTAAAGAAAATAGTGAGGGTCTAGGGGAAAATCAAAAAACAAACATAAGGGTATATGCATGATTTAAAGGGGGAGAGGAAAGAGGAAAATCTATTGGGAAAAGAAAATGACTATAACAAGGTGGATAAATTAGAAAAATAACAAGAGGGTGACAAAGATTTGAAAGAAAATTTGAGAAGCAATGAAAATAAAAGAGAAACTAGTATTTGGAAGAGAGAAGGTGGAAGTGGGATCAAATGGCTGTGAAAATAGTTGAGAATTACTAGGATGGTAAGAGGGATGGAATAGGATGGAGAGCCTATAATGAATAAGAAAATACATAAAAATCTCAATGAAAACCACAAAGACAAACTTATCCAAATGGAAATCCATGGAAAACAACCAACTAATGATGGGAATATGCTTGTGTCAATGTCGAGGACCCTTGTAAAAAAAATGTAGATATTAGAGAGGAAATTAACACACCCATACAATTTTTTAAATTAATAAATAAGCCTCATTTGACTTGAGAAATAATTCTAATGACATGAACAAGTAAATTTTTTGTTTTTCATTTGTTAAAATGAGGTAAAAAAGTTTTTGTTTTGTAATTAAAAAACATTTTTGAAGAGAAAATATGATAGGGTGGAACCAAATCTCTCTAATGAGCCTATAAATTATTTTTTAAACTAGGGGGATAAAAGTACCTAGTTGTTACATTTGAGGTATTCCAGGTGGTGAAGCCCTTGAGGTCCTAGATGGCTTAATATTTTAAGAAAGATAAAGCTTAAAAGGGACCACCTATAATCCTATTGGTTTATGGTTTAAGTCAAGAAAGGATTTAAGGCATTAGATTCAAGAAGAACAAAAGGAGATATGCGTAGGTTAAAGGGATAAGAGCACTATTAAGAGGTTTAATTAAAATGGGGAAAAAGGTGAAATTAAAATAAATAAAATAAAATGGGAATGGGGAAGACATTAAATGAGAAGGAAAGAAAAATAAATGAAAAGAGAAAGACAAATAAATAAAGGGAGTCTAGAGGGGAGATGACCAAGGGAAATGTAGGAGTGGCCAGAGATAGAAAGGGGTTAAAATGACAAAAAAAATATAATAACACGTTTGTTGAGTATGCAATTTATATTATTAAATTCATGAGGATTAATCACATTCAATATTCACGTCGTGTAGAAACCTATCATATTGTCGCATCATGTGTTGTTTTATCACATTTCCTTATTGCTCTAATCAATGCTACATTATCACACTACATGAAGTATTTTCATCGCTTTTGTATAGACAAAATTTTCTATCTTTCCTCACTACTTTCCTTTTTAAATTTTTTGGTAGTGTGTTTATTTTGATTATGAGGCAAGAACTAATAATTAGACATATTTACATTATTTTATAGGTTTTTATGAAGCACTCAAACCAAGGTAAACATAAGAAGAATTATTGAGTATCATTATTCAAATATAATATCCATTTATGAGTGTCTACGTATTTACTTTTTATGTTGGTTAATAATTTCCATATAAATTATGTCAATGTGAGGATACCGATTATGGGTTGAATTATGCTTGATCCATGGAGAGTCGAAGCATAATGGAGCCACCAATACTCGAATCTCAACAAGATCAATCAAACAAGATTAAAACCAAACATTTCATCAAAAACTTAACATACTAAACTACGAAAGCCATCAAAATATCTATTATAATCCATTCAAAATGTATCTTGTTGTGGAATTCGTGTTGTGTTGATGTGGATCGATGACCCTTTCCCAATCCCATGATAGTGAGCTTGTTTCAATCGATTCTATGGAAGAGAATTGATGAAACCATGGTGTTTGATGTGTGAAAACCTAAATTAAGTTAAAAATGAACATGATGCAAGCTAAGTTACCATGATTTTATGTTATAAATGATCCAATTATGCAATTGCTAAGCTAATTTAATCTAAAATGATGATAAAAGATGAAAACCTTAATTTATTTACAAACTAAGATGGATGCATGGAAGCCATTAATGAAAGCTTGAAGCTATTATGCAACTAAAATAAACTGAAAAATAAGCTAAATGTGTGCAAATTGAGAGTATGGATGTGAGTAAATTTAATATCATAAGTTTTCAATAAAAGATGGATCCATTTGTCTCCAAATAGTGATCTATTTATAGGAGAACAAATGAAGAATGGATGGTTGAGATCAAAAAGCTTAATCAACGGTTCAAAATGAAGGAGATGAGAGACATGGATCATGGATTCTCATCAATGGATGAGAATGCATGATGAAAGTTAATCAAAGGCTCACAATTGCCTCAAACAAGCACACTTTTGACCTGCTCACACAAGTCAAAGGTAACTTGTTTAGGAGGTTGAAGGGTTAACTTGATTTTGAAGCTAATTGAGTTGATTGGAGGAGAGAGAATATTCCTTAGAATATTCCATTAGGGTGAGGAAAAAGATGATTTTACAAATTAAAACAAATTTTCAATTATGCAAAAAAAGATAAAGAATATTACATGGGAATATTCCCTTTGATTAGAGGAAAATTAGTTCAATTACTAAATAAACAAAGTTTAATTTATGCAATTAGGGAATTAGAAGAATTAGATGATATTTATTAAATTAAATGATTTAATAAATAAGGGAGGGGTGAAATGAT
>VDFB02285123.1:0-24282 GCA_007258455.2 Sequoia sempervirens | reverse complement strand
GTCCCATCTGAGAGGAAACATAGATCAAGGTGTGTGGCTACATAATTCTAATTTTCTTGTTCACGTGGAGTGCAATTAGGGAGCTCAATGTTTTAGAATCCTTGTATGGTGACTCTATAGGTGCATTACAATATTTGTTCATGAGATAATATGCTAAGTGTGTGAATGATTTTGGAGGTTGATTTTTTCCCTTTGAGGGTTTTCCTAGGGTATATCTTATACCATCTTGATGGTATGTTTGTCCAATCTTTTGCATTGTAGTTTATAAATGCTTGTTTGTATATTTCTATCTCTTGTGTTTGCATGAAAATGATATATTATTGATGCAAATTTAATTTCAACAATAAGGAGAAAACACAAGTTTAAAGAAAATAGTGAGGGTCTAGGGGAAAATCAAAAAACAAACATAAGGGTATATGCATGATTTAAAGGGGGAGAGGAAAGAGGAAAATCTATTGGGAAAAGAAAATGACTATAACAAGGTGGATAAATTAGAAAAATAACAAGAGGGTGACAAAGATTTGAAAGAAAATTTGAGAAGCAATGAAAATAAAAGAGAAACTAGTATTTGGAAGAGAGAAGGTGGAAGTGGGATCAAATGGCTGTGAAAATAGTTGAGAATTACTAGGATGGTAAGAGGGATGGAATAGGATGGAGAGCCTATAATGAATAAGAAAATACATAAAAATCTCAATGAAAACCACAAAGACAAACTTATCCAAATGGAAATCCATGGAAAACAACCAACTAATGATGGGAATATGCTTGTGTCAATGTCGAGGACCCTTGTAAAAAAAATGTAGATATTAGAGAGGAAATTAACACACCCATACAATTTTTTAAATTAATAAATAAGCCTCATTTGACTTGAGAAATAATTCTAATGACATGAACAAGTAAATTTTTTGTTTTTCATTTGTTAAAATGAGGTAAAAAAGTTTTTGTTTTGTAATTAAAAAACATTTTTGAAGAGAAAATATGATAGGGTGGAACCAAATCTCTCTAATGAGCCTATAAATTATTTTTTAAACTAGGGGGATAAAAGTACCTAGTTGTTACATTTGAGGTATTCAAGGCGGTGAAGCCCTTGAGGTCCTAGATGGCTTAATATTTTAAGAAAGATAAAGCTTAAAAGGGACCACCTATAATCCTATTGGTTTATGGTTTAAGTCAAGAAAGGATTTAAGGCATTAGATTCAAGAAGAACAAAAGGAGATATGTGTAGGTTAAAGGGATAAGAGCAATATTAAGAGGTTTAATTAAAATGGGGAAAAAGGTGAAATTAAAATAAATAAAATGAAATGGGAATGGGGAAGACATTAAATGAGAAGGAAAGAAAAATAAATGAAAAGAGAAATACAAATAAATAAAGGGAGTCTAGAGGGGAGATGACCAAGGGAAACATAGGAGTGGCCAGAGATAGAAAGGGGTTAAAATGACAAAAAATATAATAACACGTTTGTTGAGTATGCAATTTATATTATTAAATTTACGAGGATTAATCACATTCAATATTCACATCGTGTAGAAACCTATCATATTGTCGCATCATGTGTTGTTTTAGCACATTTCCTTATTGCTCTAATCAATGCTACATTATCAGACTACATGAAGTATTTTCATCGCTTTTGTATAGAAATTTTTTTCTATCTTTCCTCACTACTTTCATTTTTAAATTTTTTGGTAGTGTGTTTATTTTGATTATGAGGCAAGAACTAATCATTAGACATATTTACATTATTTTATAGGTTTTTATGAAGCACTCAAACCAAGGTAAATAGAAGAAGAATTATTGAGTACCATTATTCAAATACAATATCCATTTATGAGTGTCTATGTATTTACTTTTTATGTTGGTTAATAATTTCCATATAAATTATGTCGATGTGAGGATACTGGTTATGGGTTGAATTACACTTGATCCATGGAGAGTCAAAGCATAATGGAGCCACCAATACTCGAATCTCAACAAGATCAATCAAACCAAATTAAAACCAAACATTTCATCAAAAACTTAACATACTAAACTACAAAAGCCATCAAAACATCTATTATAATCCATTCAAAATTTATCTTGTTGTGGAATTGGTGTTGCGTTGATGTGGACCGACGACCCTTTCCCAATCCCGTGATAGTGAGCTTGTTTCAATCGATTCTATGGAAGAGAATTGATGAAACCATGGTGTTTGATGTGTGAAAACCTAAATTAAGCTAAAAATGAACATGATGCAAGCTAAGTTACCATGATTTTATGCTATAAATGATCCAATTATGTAAATGCTAAGCTAATTTAATCTAAAATGATGCTAAAAGATGAAAACCTTAATTTATTTACAAACTAAGATGGATGCATGAAAGCCATTAGTGAAAGCTTGAAGCTATTATGCAACTAAAATAAACTGAAAAATAAGCCAAATGTGTGCAAATTGAGAGTATGGATGTGAGTAAATTTAATAGCATAAGTTTTCAATAAAAGATGGATCCATTTTTCTCCAAATAGTGATCTATTTATAGAAGAACAAATGAAGAATGGATGGTTGAGATCAAACAGCTTAATCAATGGTCCAAGATGAAGGAGATGAGAGACATGGATCATGGATTCTCATCAATGGATGAGAATGCATGATGAAAGTTAATCAAAGGCTCATAATTGCCTAAAAAAAACACACTTTTGACCTGCTCACACATGTCAAAGGTAACTTGTTTAGGAGGTTGAAGGGTTAACTTGATTTTGAAGCTAAGTGAGTTGATTGGAGGAGAGAGAATATTCCACTAGGGTGAGGAAAAAGATGATTTTACAAATTAAAACAAATTTTTAATTATGCAAAAAAGGATAAAGAATATTCCATGGGAATATTCCCTTTGATTAGAGGAAAATTAGTTCAATTACTAAATAAACAAAGTTTAATTTATGCAATTAGGGAATTAGAAGAATTAGATGATATTTATTAAATTAAATGATTTAATAAATAAGGGAGGGGTGAAATGATATTTAATTAAATGACTTAGGGTTATTTAATTAAATAAGATGACTTAGGAGATTAAATTAAATATTTTGATTTATTCAATTTAATGAGATGAAGTGTTAGTGCGAAAAGAGGTGAATTAACCCAATTTAATTAATTAGGCCAAATAGACGAAAATGATGTAATGAATTAATTAGCTAGGCTAATTAAATTAATTAAGTGAAAAGAAGATAGATAAAGAGGAAATGATGTTAAAAAATCCGGTTCGAGTGTATGACATTAATTAGGACATTTTTCAGTGTCTACTTTTTGCCCCTCTTTGAAGTAAGGTACTTGCTGCTTTAGTTCAAAGAACAACGCTTTTTGGATGAAAAATGTTGCTCAAATCAAAAAATAAATTTTTTCTAATTTTTTTAGATGCCCCAACAAAAGGATAAAACTAACTCCCTACCCCCTTAAGAAATCAGGTAGAAATTTTGAATTTTAGGTTAATTTCTCAATCAAGGTTGAAAAGTTGCCCCAAGGATTCAAAAAGGTTCTAGGATGCAAGAATAATGCCAAAAACACAAAAAATGATGCAAAATTAGGTTTAGATTGGAAAAAGTGGTGAAAATGATAATAAACCCCATTAAAAAGGTTAAATTAGGGTAAAAAACCCTAAATTTCTAGCTTAAATAGGTCAAGAGGGGTCATTTTCAATTCATTTGTGTATTCACACTTAAGGATTTCTTGTAAATTGAGCTCTGACCCTTTGACGAAATGGCATGTCGTGAGCTTCCCCGACACATCTCTGATTAAGTTTGTGAGTTCCAGCGGCTTCTAGGCGCAAGACCATTGGTATGTGATTCAAAACATGATTTGAAATTTGAAATTTTGATGCATTTATTAGTCGTTAGAATTTAGAATTTGGGGGTGTCACTACCAAACTTCAATCGACGACGCCCAAATGATATATAGCGATGCATATTTCTAGGGCGACACTTTCTCGATTTGAATTTAGTATTTCAAATTTTAAATGGCGATGCATTTGTATCTAGAAACAAACTTGTTGATTTGAAAGTTAGGGTTAGGTTAGGCCAAATTATAAATCATGATGCCATCTTGTATGGCGATGCATTTGTCAATTTGAATTTTGAAATGTATTGGGCATCATTGTTTAGATTTTGAATATAGTGACACATTTGTAAACAACACATTTGTGATTTTTGAGCCAAAAAATCCAAATAACTTCAAATTTTGATGATTTCCTGACGCTATGCACTTCATGAGTGCAAGAGGTCTTCCCACCTTTGATGTCAAGAGAGCATAGGCCCATAGTACTAGAGAGATTGGGTGATCTTTCAAAGTTGTGCCAAGCGCACCTGGGAGAGATCAAATTGTGGTACATCGCATATGCACCTATTGTGAGGACACATTTGGCTATGATGACAGTGTTGTGCGAGAGATGGCACAACGAGGCCTCCTCCTTCCACCTTTTGATGGGAGAGGTGATAGTGACCTTAGAGGATGTGTGGCAGATATTATGGTCGCCTATCCATGGTGATTGTGTGATCTACGATCCTGATGTTGGATTGGATGCCTACTTAGAGGTGATGGATATGGACCAGATTGTATTGGTCACCTCTCAAATAGATTTAGAGACATACAAGGGTCACATGTCGACATTTAGATTGATTATTGTGGTCATCATTTCAGGTTTGGTGGCTCCAGACAGATGGGACTAATTTTTCAGTCCCAATTGGGATTTGTCTTGGCAAAGGATGTTTTACCAGAGGACTCTTTTTGTGTGGGGGCCCATGATGTTGGCCTCTTTATACCATGATTTGCATGATTTTGTGTATTGTGACGAGAGAGCTATTGGTGCAGGTGTGACACTCCTTCATATTTGGGCATGGGAGCACATTGCAGTGCTTCGGTCGATTGTACAAATGGTGGACATGGAGCCAGATGATCTCATTGTATGGAGATACTGAGGTTCCATCACACTCAGGCACACAAGATAGAATGGGCTCCCGTAATGGCGACGAGTGATAGATGATATGGCCGTGTTTCGATGGCGGCCATGGCTTCATATGTTGGCCTAGTTTAATGATATACAATAGCTTTATTTCGCCAGACAAACTCGATATATGCAGGGTTGAGAGCATACCATGATTGAGTGGTACCTTCGTGATAAAGTGGCTAGACAGTTTGGCGATGTACAGGATAGGCCCGACGATGGTTATAGGGTTATTTTTGCATGATCAGCTAGAGAGGTTCCCACATAGGGACTGATGATTTCGACCCTAGAGGCTGTTGAGAGTTTCTGCTAGTTGGTTACCCAGCCTTAGGCATATGATCAGGGTCATCCCATTGCATGAACCACTCCAACATATGATGCATGGTTCATCCCACCACCACAACTCACAGATCCAGCAAGTGCCCCTCCGAGAGGGAGGCCATGAGGGAGAGGTGTCAAGGGTAGAGGATAGGGAGGCCAGGATGGCCATGATGGATAGGTTCCAGGGGATCCTATAGTGGTATAACAACCTCCTCTACAGTCTCCAATAGTGCAATAGCAACTAGTGCCACTACCATCGGATGCCAGAGATGTACAAATACAACAACTACAGCAGCAGGTGTAGGCCTTAACGGGCGAGCGGGACTAGGCTCGCTAGCAAATTTTGGTTGTGACTGTTGAGTGAGACTAGGCTCGAAAACAGGTGGTTGCTGTGACAGCTAAGAAGGATGCAACCCTACAAAGAGTTCAGGCAGTCATAGGTGAGAGAGATCAATTGGTGGCTCAATGTCAGCATATTAAGAGCCTTATAACATCTACCCCTGCTCGAACAGTTTCAACATGATTGTATAGAGAGGCGGTTATAGAGGCTACGTATTATAGGTAGCATTATCATTGTGATGTACCAACGACACTCAAACAACCTAATTTTTCATACCAGAGTGATGCACGCCCCTAAGTAGAGGATCAACCAGAGTGGCAGGCCAAAGAGGGTAGCAGCCACTAGGGCTAGCCTTCTGATGTATAGACACTTTTTTATTTTTCCCCATTCTTTACATTGATATACATTCATGGGCTCCTTTTTGATAGCCTCATGGACATTGTACTTATCATCGATGTACATATACTGGTCCAGATTTTGTACCATGACACATTTTTTGATATATATATGATATAGATACAAATGATTTATGCTATGTTGTGTTGATTTTATTTCATGTATGGATGATGTGATATGAATGCTTATATATGATCATGTATGGATGCATTTTATTTATGTCGATGATCATGATATGGATGGATGCAATGTTATGTTCTTTTTCATTATCTTTTCACACTATTACATGGATGGATGATTATGATATGTAGATGTTATAGATGCAAATGATGTGGATGCATTTCTTTTTATATTTTCTATGCATGTTTTGATGATGATATATGCATATGGATGTATGGATGCATTTTTTTATGATATACAACGATTTAAGATGCTTAGAATAATAAATCTATATTTATTCCTTACAACTCAAATGATAATGAAAAATGTATGATGTGATATGCAAATGATTATGATTCATGATATGATTATGAGATGCATGTATGTTGATGGTTTGTGGATGCAGAATGGATGCATTGATGATGTTTTTGTGTCATGATACCAGGTTAGCTCAGAGAGAAGATAGAAGAATAAAGAATGAATAACTATTGTTGATGATGTTTGCTTCAAAAGATCCAACAAGTCCATGATCCATCGAGACTTTATTAGAAAGGTAATGAGACAATGCAAAATAATGCAGGATGAAAATGTAGGATGGGATGCTCACACTTCGAGATTGGAATTTTTTGTCATTCCTTATTGTTTGATATAACACATAGACACGATGCATCAAGGTATTGATAACCAGGATGACATTGTATCTAGTGTAATGGACTTTGACTCGATAAGTAGATAGGATAGTTCTTGTTCACACCTTTACATACGAAAACATTGTTGGAATGTAAGTTAGAAATTTAGAACATATTGGACCAAAGCATATGCAATAGTCAACAACATACTCCAAACGACCTTCCTACACACAACTAAGCAAGTATGCGCCAAGATTATTTTACAAAAGTATCCACAAGAACAACAAACAAAAGATAATGATCGATGCCCCATTCCTTTCTCTCTAAATCATTTTTAGATAGGCATCATTGAGAGGTCCTCAATGGGTCATTGAGATAAATCATAAGAAAAGATCAAAGACAAACAATTCAGTGTTATCTATAGCTCCTGCCTAGTTTAAGTTTAGCTTAGGTGATATCTGATGCTGATGTCCATCGCAGGAAGGATACATCCAGGACATGTTGATCAGAGGGTTGTTTGATGTTGGGATGATGATGCTAAAATGAGCCATTGCTACAAACTTCACTGGCATATTTACCTATGATTTAGACTTTTGGGTTTGCACTTTACAACTTGTTATACTTGTTTTCTACTTGTTTTTCCAAAGGGTGAAGGTGACGATCGTTTTATTATGGGTGAAAATTTATTGTGGGTGAAAGTGAGATGGGATGGATGGAATTTTGTATTTTTCTGGAATATTCTAATGTTTTTGGTATTTTGAAGATGTTTTGAGGTTGTTTTTGGTCTTTGCGAAAGTTTATATGAATGTTTAGGTTTTTTAGATTTTCTGAGGCTGTTTAGGGTTTTCTGAGATATTTGAGGCTTTTTAGGTCTTTTGAACATTTTCTATTGTTTTTGGATTTTCCATTTTCAAATGTTTTTGTGTTTTCTAAATATTTGAATGTTTTTGGGATTTTCGAGAGTTTATATGGATGTTTTTGGATTTTCTGAGAATTTTCCAAATGTTTAGGGGTTTTCTGAATTTTTGAGTTTCGACCAAAAACCTAACCTAAAGACCTATCTTAGGGGCCTCGGGGGTTGATCAGAGATTAGCCTTGCCTACGTTATACACATAGAGGCCACATAGTTCGACTAACTCGACAGATTTACAAGACAAAGATATGAACAGACGAGAGACAATAGCTAATTACAATAGAATGCTAAAGGATAGACCTAGGGTGTCTCGGGGGCACATCAGTGATGGTCTTGCCTATGCTCAAGCTTAGAGACAACATAGTTCGACAAGAAGACATTGTTTTTGGATTTTTGATGTTTGACCTTTTTAGGGATTTTGATGTGTTTTAGATGTTTTGGATTTTTTCCT
This sequence comes from Sequoia sempervirens, assembly GCA_007258455.2. Taxonomy (NCBI): domain Eukaryota; kingdom Viridiplantae; phylum Streptophyta; class Pinopsida; order Cupressales; family Cupressaceae; genus Sequoia; species Sequoia sempervirens. Next base: position 16,108 of record VDFB02285123.1, on the reverse strand, counting down.
TTATAATTTTTTGAATGTTTTTGCATTTTCGCTATATAGGATTTTGCAAATGTTTTTGGATTTTATAGATAAGATTTTATGAATGTTTTTGGTATTTTTTGATAAGATGTCCCATGGCCTCAAGATATACAAGAACTCAATTGTGATGCATAATGAAATTCCCCCAGTGTGATATGTTAGCCTACTTCGATAAAGGCAGGAAAAATTGACCTTGAGAATATGCCAAGTAGTGCTAAAGAGTTGATGATACCTTACAGTGATAAGCCATGATAAGGACACTGATGGGGGATGAGTGATGATGCAAAGAATGATAGGTCAAAAGATCCAAAGATTAGATGGAGACACCTTATTTACATGAGGTGCTTGTTTGCCAGGTTTTCACCAAGGTACTTTCCCAAAGCGCCATCGAAGTGGTTTTCACTAGACGATGATTTTTTTCTTTACTAGTTTTAATCCTTTTATTATTATTATTATTATTTTGGATTTTTATCATTTTTTGGTTTTTTTTTAATTTTGTGAGATTTTCAAAAAATGTTAGCCTCATGTTGAACCACCTGGTGGTACTGATGTGGAGGCCACTGCCATAACATGCCAATGATGCCCTACTTGAAGAAGTTGCTTTGCTAAGATATGAGCACTTGAATGCAACCTTGAAGAACTTTGATCTGCCCTGTGGATACCAAAATTAACCTTGTCTATGTACACACATTGTGATAAAGTGCCTTCAAAATCCTTGTGATGAAGGGTAGCTTCCAACACACAGTCAATGTGAGAATTGGATATCATGAATGGAGTGGATGGTGTCATGTATGAAGGAATATGATATGGATTGGTTGAAAGTTTGAAACCTTTGACTCTCCAATACTTGGGAAGATGGGCAATGATGGATGGAGATGGAGGTTTTCATGGAATTAGGACCAACCACTGGATATATTTTGTTCCTTGCTTGAGAAGCTTGCTTTTGTATTTGAGGACTCTTTTTATGGATATATTCCCCTTTTTGATTTTACCCAATAGTTTCTTTGACTAATGGGGTTTGTGAGGTATGATTTTCTTTATTTTTCTTTGGTATCCATTTGTATTTGCTTTGTCCTTTTTGCTTTATTGCTTCATTTTCTTCGATGATCTTCACCTTGCTTTGATAGGAATTCTTATTTTTATGTTGGTCCCAATTTGTGTATGAGATGATGGGTGAATGCCAACTCATGATACGACTAGTTGTACCATTGACAACATATTCATCATAAGGATCTTCGTGCCCCATATGTTGATGTTTTTTGTAGAAAAGATTGCTCCCAATGTTGTGAAGGTTTTATCAATACCTAATCCTTTGCCCTGATAATGTATCCTCTGATCCATAGCCATTGAATAGGAATTGTCATGAACACATGATATTGTTATGGGTTCCTGTTGTTCAGGAACATGAACTATTTGCTCTAGTTCTATGACATAGTTCTCTATTAATACTGCTTCAAAAGATGTTGATGCTAACTCAAAAGATGTTGATAATGCACAATCATTGTAAGAATCAAGAATCTTGTCCATTGGTTGCTCATGAACTATTTTCTTTGATTCTATGACATCATTATTTGCTGATACTACTTCAAAAGATGTTGGTACTGATTAAAAAGATGTTGATGATGCACAATCACTATAAGAATCAATAATCTTGACTATTGCTTGCTCTTGTGTAGGAATATCAAGAGTGGGAGACTCATGTTTTGGAAGAAGACCATGTATATGTCCATCTGAAAGAAACATCTTTGGAGTTTAAAATGGTTTGGAAGATGTCCCTTAGTTCTTTGTGAAACTCTAGGGATAGGGGTTCTAGATCTTGACTTGATTCAGAATAGCTTCCGTTATCCTCAAGAGCCTCCTTTTGACATGATCCTTGGGTGGATGATACATCATCGGTTAAAGACTCTTTGCAAAATTTTGTGGGTATGGGTGCAATAAGGGATATTTCTAGCTCGTTTGGAACTTCTTCAACATGCCCAATCATTGAGTCATATGTGTGAGAGATATCACAATCTAATATCTACTTGATGTCATTATGGTATAAAATAGTGCCAAACACTATTGATGGGTTTAGACTTTGTTTTAAAATAGTATCTTGATGCATGTCTGATTCCTCACAAACAGCGTAAACATGTCCCAACGTGGTATCCTGGGTATTGTTTGAAGTTGATTCCTTTGTCGAATCTTTTGTTTTTCCATGATCCAGCATAGGGTTCATGTAATTTTTCAAATTTTCATTCCCAGATTTTTGATCGACCTCAATGTCTCTTTGTTCAATAAGATCCTCTATTAGATGTTTGAGCCTAAAACAATTTTGTGTGCTATGACCTTTGTATCAATGAAATTCACAAAAGTAATATTCTCTATAGCTACGAGGTTTGATTTGTGGCTCTTGATAGTTTGAGAAATATGGGAGTGTGATAAGATTAGATTGTATCAACCTCTTTAGCACATCTTCCATAGGTTCCCCTAAGGGAGTGAATTGTCGCTTAGGAGCATTGTTTGTTCTCTATTGTCCGCGTTGAGTGTTTGCAGCATTGATTGTTGGTTGATTATTTGACGATGATGTGTATGGTTGTTGTGTGTTCATGGGTTAGATGTTTTCTTGTCTAGGAGCAGTTAAGACCACCTTTGCATCAACAACACCATCACTAGTAACATTCTTGTTTTTGGCCCAATAGTGGGGCTTGTCGTTAAAACTAGTGGATGGGCGGTTGTGTTTATACACTTGTGTGTTTCCTTGTGAGATTAAGGCTCTCTTGATGTTAAGGGATCTAGGGACAAGATTATCATAAGATGTGATGCATTGCATTTTCAAGTAGAAGGATAGATTTGGATCTAGATTTGCTATGATAATACCCACTTGTTGTTCGTCGGGAAGTTGCCACTTGCTTTGCCACTTGCTTTTATTAGCTCTTTGTCTCCACCGTTGCAAGAAATTAGCAAAAGATTCTCCCTTGTTCTGTCTAAGAGTGTACAACTCTTGTAGGCTTACGCCCATGTCAAGGTTAAAGGAGAAGTGATCGATGAATTTATTAGTGATTTCTTGGAAATTTTTAATACTTGGAGGCAATTGAGAAAACCAGTCCATGGCTAGACCTGTTAAACTTCGTGGGAAGAGGCGCATTAAGTAAGAATAATTATAGGCCACCTCCATGCACATGACATTAAATTATTTGATGTGGTATACATGATTTCCCCTCCCTTTGTATTTTTTGAATTTGGGGATTTCAAAGCCGAGAGGGAATGATACCATTGCGATGTTTCAATCAAATGGATAAGGACACAAGTTTTGTGTCTGAGGTTTCTTTGTCTTGCCCATGCGAAGGTCCTACATTTCTTGTGAGAGTGCTTTCAATTGTGATGCTAGATCATCTTGTGGATTGGGTGGAAGAACATATGGTGGGATGACAAATAAGTTATATGGGGTGTATGAAGGTGTAAGATTTTGCGAAAGTGATGAATATGTTCTTGATGCGTTTGGATTGATAATGTTCATATGAGGATAATAAGAACCTTGTTTCTTTTGTTGGGCATACTGTTGAGCTTGTTGTTGTTGTTGTGCTACTAATGTTGCTTACTATTATTGTTGTTATTGGATGGCTTGTTGATAAGCTTGTTGTTGTTGTGCTGCTAGGGCTGCTTGATGTTGTTGATGTGCTACTAAGGCTGCTTGATGTTGTGTTACTAAGGCTACTTGATGTTGTTTTTGTTGTTGGATGACTTGTTGATACACCTGTTGTGCTTGTTGTAAAGCCAAAGCATGTGCTTGCAATGTAGGATCATTTGATTGTTAAGACATCTATGATGGGTTTTGGGTGTTTATGTTTTGAGTGGGTAGCAGATTGTTGATGAGAGGTTGAGGGTTCCCCTGGTTTAGCATTCCTTGCAAGATAGTGGATTGAGGTGGAGGAATGTAAGTTTGAGGTCCCAATTGATTTTGCATGATAAAGGGGACTGTGGGAAATGATGAGGATGATATCATTAGATTTTGTGATGGTAATGACATACTAGGACCTTGAGTCCATTGATTAAAAAGGTTCCCTTGTTGTATTTGAGGTGTGACCATGGTATTACCTTGGTTGATGGGATTTGTAACCAAGGTGTTGTCTTGATTAGGGTTGATGATAGATGGGTTTGATGTGGATGGTGGATTGAATTGAGTAGCTTGGGTAACCACTTGTTTCAATGCGTCAATGGGGTTGTTGGAACCACTTGTCAAGGGTTGAATTTGTGTGAGAGTGTTAACTTTCCCTTTTTTTCCTACTTGAGGTACTTGGTTCACATTACCTTGTGTAACATTAGGCATACTTGGGGTATTTGTGATGATGGATGAAGATGGTTGCGCTTGAGATATTGAGATTGTTGTGGCATCATGGAATGTAAGTGGTTTTCCAAAGGTTGGTATCCAACTCGTGTCTTGGGGAAGGTTGGTGGTTAATGGAATGGTTATTTTGTGAATACCCAAAGTTGTGTTTGTTCCTAGACATGATGTGAGACCAAGGTTAGTTCCTAGCCGAGTTGCAAGAATAGATGTTAAGGGTTGAATTGGTCAAAGGGATGGAGTTGGTTGAATCATAGATGAGGTCAAGCCTTGTGTCAATGATTATGCAACGAAATATGGGAAAATTGGATCCATGTTTTCTAAGGCTTGATGTTCCATGATTTCTTGTATAGTAAATCCAAATGGATTGTTCGTGACATCTTCTATCTCATATGGCCTTGATGGAGATGATGGTTGTGATGGGGTAGAATAACTCCTTGGATCGAATTCTTAAGGATTTGGATCATTGATGGTAGATAAGACTTTGGTTTTTTCCATGATTCTATTGTGTTGTGATCTTGTCTTTACCATAGATTGTGGGTCAATGATGGGAGAGGTGTGTTGAGATTTGTAATGTTTGAACTCTCTAGTTGACTCAAATATAGGTATAAGGGACACTCTAAGTATTTTTGGAGCAATGATGACAATGGGGGGTGAAAAGATAGGTGATGTGGGAAGTGATCTTTGCAAACGTTTTGGGACAACATTTTTGACTTTCTCTTGATGTTTTGATGTTAGGATAAAGGATGTTTATGAACTTGTAAATCTTTAGGGTAGAATCGTGACCTTCAAGATGAGCTAGTTCAAAAATGATAACTAACTTAACTAAGTGCATGGAAAAGGATACATTTCACATACAAAGTGTGTATGAAAATCTGATCTATTATAATGAATTCAAAACACATTTAATAAAACATTGTATCAAAGAAGCTAAAAGAAAGTATGAGCAAACTCTTATCGCAGCCCCTTCGAAGTCGTCTTATTTCTCTCTATCTCCAGCATTTCGTTTGATTGAAATTGCTCTCAGATTTGATATGCTAAGCTCAACGAAATGGATTACTAGAGAATGAGATTAAAACCAAGAATGCATCTTATACAAAATGCAAAACTATGCTATTGCTAAGATATGAATATTACTGAAATGCAAAAGATGAAGTGTGCAAACATAATTGCGTGTATGCATCTATGTCTGTGTAACCAATGCTTGGAATTACACAGGTATTTATAGAGTTTTTAAAGAGTTTTGATTGGCTGAGTTGACCAACGGTTGAGATCAAGCTTGTCAAGATGAACGGTGAGAGATTTGAAAAGTTGAGAGAAATGGAATGTTTCCTTCTCTATAGATTTTCTCTTTCAGATTTAAAGGAAAGTTGCCATTTGAGAAGTGAGCAAGAGATAAGTGTTATAATTAAATTTATTTAATTACATGTGACGGTGAATTTAGAAGTTTCCATAATTAAATATTTAATATCTAATTATGTGTGAGAAGATGATAGAAAAGCATTTAATTAAATATATAAAATACTTAATTAAATATGAAGTGAAGAAAGTTTCTAATTAAATATTTTAGAATATTTAATTATCTGAAAAGAAAGGAAAGTTGCTAATTAAATATTTTGAGAATATTTAATTAACTAAAAAGAAAGGAAAGTTGCTAATTAAACATTTTGAGAATATTTAATTATCTGTGAAGTGAAGAATTAGAAAGTGGGTAATTAAATATTTAGAATATTTAATTAAATGAAGAATTAGAAAGAATATCATTTGAATTAAAAATTCAAACTTATGATAATTAATATAGATAGATTATAAAATCTATTTAATTAATTAAGAGGAATATGGGAGACGGTGATAATTAAATAAAGTTATTTATTTAATTAAAGTAGAGGAATTATAAAAGTGAACAATATAAATAAATGATTAAATTTATTTATATGTAGGTGACTTTAGAAGATTAATTAAATAATTTATATTTAATTAATTAACAAGCTTGATTAACCGTGACCATTTTTAGATGTATACACAAAGTAGCTAAGTTAGCTATTTGATTTGATTTGATGTTTAAGTCATAAAGTGTTGGTGTATTCAAATTTTTGCAAAGTTTGGTGAAGTGAAGGATGAAATTTGATGGAGGGGTGAGTGAAATGTTTGACCCAATGTTGACCTAGAGTGAACCTTTGTTTTGACAAGACCAAGGTAATGAGAAATGATGTGCTAGACCTCTAAAGTAATGAAACCCTAAGAACTCAATGATTTTGGTAAAATAGGACTCAAATGATTTTGGAAATAGGACCCAATGATTTTGACAATAAAACTCAATGACTTTGGATAATGGAACTCAATGATTTTGCCAATGTTTTTATTGTCTCAATTTGCTTGTTTTGGGGAGTCAATGATTTGAACATACATCAATGCAGGGTGTTCATTTGTCCATTTATCTTTGCTTAAGTGAATTTATTTTACCACAAAAACTTGTCTTTGATTATGTTTCCAAACTAGATGTTTATGTCAAAAACACCATAACTTTCACAATGTCCATTTTGTGAAAATCATGAGGTTAAAGCCATAATTTCCTATGTTGTCTTTGGTAAATATGGGTTTGAGATTAATGTCAAGATATTTAGAAATCACTAAGGATAAATCCTTAGGACAAGCAATAATATCAAGGCTAACACAAGAAGTCCATATTTAAGCCAAAGTGTTTGAAATTTTGGATAGTGAATGTTTATTTTTGGATCATTTTGAAATCAAGCAAAGTGTTAAACTGAATCACAAGCATTACAACCCTAGGATAGAAATGGCTATATTTGTTGTATTCCCACTTGGATTTCTCCAATTGCATTTATTCAGAGCGGATGATTAGAAGCTTGAACAAACTGACTCCCCTCCATGACACTCACTTCTACGGGTCAACCAAGCTTCAAGTTCTCATGAATCTCCCATGAAATTTTTTTCATCTCTACTAACAACCACAAATATGTGGGACGACTTTAGAGGTCTGACCTCTTGACATGAACAAATATTAGGGATTTTTGGCTACTACACAAAGGTTCATAATAAGGGCATCTAGTTTAGGGGGTGCAATGATAAACTGCTTGTGAGAGATCTCCCAACCCTTAGAACAAGGACTTTATGCATCATAAAGATACTGGGGGAGAGCTATCGTCTATCGCTTTCCATTGTTTACAATTTTCATTGTAACCACAAATTTATATAGTGGTTTGGAAGAGCTTGGCTTATGCTCATTACTACTTGGGTCATTCCCTTGGGGTGAGTAATTTTCCCCACCAAGTCAGGCCCTCTAAAGGTGACCAATAGCGAGTAAGTACATTCATAGTTCGATCATCTTTGTTTGCATGCACAAAGAGAGAACACATGCTATGCCTTTTCTCACACTAGCATGGTTGTTCAATTTTAAACCCAAATGAAAGATGTAGGTAATTTTTTAGACAAATAATGTCACTAAAATTCTTTTGATTCTCAAGATCGCCGTGAAGCACGAGAGAAGTGCATACACATTCAAATGACACAAATTACAAAAAAAATTACAAGACAATGAAAGCACAAGTTTGTTTTAAGCCTCAAAGCAATGATGAGTTCTTTTTAGAGCATCAATTGAAATGTTAAGTTGACTTGTTCAATTTTAAGCCCAAAGTAAAATGATGATGTGAGGGTTCAATTTTAACCAACTTTGAAAATGAATTTTAAGCCCAATTAAAAGCTAGTTGGTCTTAAGATTGTAAGTTTTAAAACCCAATGGAAATTTAGTGGTCCTAAAACATAAACCAAAGTAGCATATGGTGGGTTATAATTGCCCCACAAGTGTCAAAACACTATTACAATAACTACAACTAAGAAAAGTCAAAAATTAAAAATTTCAATTTTTTTCAATTTTTTCTATGTTGTAGTAAATTGTGTTTTCGAAGGCCTTCGAAGCAGAATTTGGGGTTGAAACTTGCATCGGTCCCTAAAAATTGAATGTTGAAGGCACTAGATTTTTAGGGATTGAACTAGTACTCTTGGAGAGCTTTCCAATGATGCAAACAGATTCAAATTTTGACTACTGAGTAGAAAGTTATGACCCCAACAAGTTGGGGTAAATTTTTTCCTAGTTTTTCTCCAAATCTGCAAAACTAGTTAGTCTAAAAAGAAAAAATGAGAAGTCAATGACATGTTAGCATTCATATAAAGTCAAAAAATTAAAGCACATGCTAAAAAAAATCAATTAAACTTCTTACTAGAGTTGGGCGTCGCTGCACATGATAGTGTCGTAATTTGAACTATGGGCGTCGCTCTGGTGAAAATGGGCGTCACTCTACAACAAAACTAGTGAGCATGATTGCGTCGCTATTTTGATGGGTGTTGCTGCTAATGAATGCATCACAATTTTTAATTTGAAAGCATTGGTCTGGTGAATTTGAGCGTCACTGTTTTCATTCCATGATATTTTAAATTTAAATGTGTCATTATATTTAAATCGGCGTCGGCCAATTAAATATGCGTCACTGTATCAAATTGCTTGAGTGTTGCTATATGGCGACGCTATTGAAATAGAGTCGCTGTTTGTGGTTTGAGCATCATTGCAACTTGAAAAACAACATGAACATGGATTTCGAGCTAAAAAATAACTAAATGATTGGTTTGCCCTCCTTCTGGCGCCAGAATGTTGATTGCAAGGATACTGATTATGGGCCGAATTATGCTTGATCCATGGAGAACCAAAGCATGACAAAGCCACCAATACTTGAATCTCAACAAGATCAATCAAACAAGATTAAAACCAAATATTTCATCAAAACTTAACATACTAAACTACAGAAGCCATCAAAACATCTATTCTAATCCATTCAAAATTTATCTTGTGGAATTGGTGTCACGTCAATGTGGACCAACGACCCTTTCCCAATCCCATGATAGTGAGGTTGTTCCAATTGATTCTATGGAAGAGAATCGATGAAACCATGGTGTTCGATGTGTGAAAACCTAAATTAATTTAAAAATGAACATGATGCAAGCTAAGTTACCATGATTTTATGCTATAAATGATCTAATTATGCAATTGCTAAGCTAATCTAAGAAAATTTAATCTAAAAGATGAAAACCTTAATTTATTTACAAACTAAGATGGATGCATGGAAGCCATTAATGAAAGATTGAAGCTAATATGCAACTAAAATAAACTGAAAATAAGCTAAATGTGTTCAAATTTAGAGTATGGATGTGAGCAACCTTAATAAATACAAGTTTGCAGTAATAAGATGGATCCATTTGTCTCCAAATAGTGATCTATTTATATAATGTCAAAACAAAGAAATGGATGGTTGAGGATAAAAAGCTTAATCAACGGTTCAAGCATGAAGGAGATGAGAGACAGATCATGGATCTCATCATGGTTAGGAATGCATGATGAAAGTTAATCAGTTGCCTACAATTGCCTCAAAAAAACACACTTTTGACCTGCTCACACAGGTCAAAGGTAACTTGTTTAGGAGGTTAAAGGGTTAACTCACTTTTGAAGCTAAGTGAGTTTATTGGAGAGGGAATATTCCATTAGGGTGAGGAAAAAAGGATTTTACAAATTAAAACAAAGTTTTAATTGTGCAAAAAGGATAAAGAATATTCCATGGGAATATTCCATATGATTAGAGGAATAATTAGTTTAATTGTTAATTCTAAACTGGCAGCTTAACTCTGCGCAATTAGGGAAATTGAAGAATTAGATGATATTTATTAAATTAAAATGATTTAAATAACAAGGAGGGTGAGGTAACGATATTTTAATTAAATGACTCCTAGGCTATTTAATTAAATAAGATGATTCTAGGAGATGCAACAACATTCTTTATCATCTAATTTAATATAATAATGTTAGTGCAAAAAGAAAGTAAATTAAACCCAATTTAATTAATTAGGCCAACAGACTTTAAAATGATGTAATTAATTAATCAGCTTAGCCAATTAAATCAATTAAGGGAAAAGTGAGGATAGATAAAAGAGGAAAATGATGTTAAAAAAACTAACTGAGGTATGACATTGATTAGGAATTTTCGGAGGTTCGCCAAATTCAAATTTACAGCCATGTTTGTTTCTCACATGGCATTAAAGTGTGGGTAAAATATAGTAACAAAATTAGCAATCCATTTAACTTATCATTAATATTTGTGCCTATCTTGGTGGAATTTCTTAATGAAAATTGTGAACATGAATAAAATTCAGGTTAAATACAATTGAATTAAACAAGTAAATCAATAATTTAGCCTAATTAACTCAAGTTCCCAATGAAATTCTTACAAAGCTAGATAGGAATCCATTAAACATGAAACCTAATTAAACTCTAGAAAACCTCATCCCATTGGGGGATTACTGTTGATTTTATGTGGAAGAATCAACTCTTTCCTAACCCCATTGATGCAAAGATTCAAGTTGAGTCATAATGGAGGCTGAACCACAAAATTGCTCTCAATTGATGAAGATGAAGATGAATTTCTGTAGTATAAGGGTGATCAAATGCTTTGTGGATGATTTATTCATGGAAATGAGAAGTAGTTATAGGCAAATTGGATGAATTAATTCCCATGATTGATTTAGCTAATCAATGGATATAAATGAATATGAGAGGATGATATGGATTGAAGATAGAATCCAAGGATGATATTGAAGATTGACATGGATTGATAAATTTAATCAAGGGCTCCAATTGATTTCAACAAACACAAATCCTTAAAATTAGGAGCATGTGTAAGATATTTCCACGTGGGAGGAAAATGTTTGAATTTGAATTGGAAGAATATTCCATGTGAATATTCTTTTGAGGAGTGGGAAATTAGTCAATTAAATAATTAAAATGTTATTTAATTGTGCAAGGTGGGGGAATTTAAGATTTTAATCAAACAATTAGATCATTTAATAAAAAAGGGGAATTAATGATATTTAATTTAACAATTAAGATTATTTAATCAAATGAGAAGAATTAAATGATTTAAGTAAATAATTTGCATTACTCAATCAGATAGGATGGAAATTAGCATGAAAGAGGTGAATTAATCCAATAATGTTGATTACCCAATTAATAGAAGAAAATGATGAATTTAATTAAACAATCAATATTATTTAATTAAATAACCGAGAATGATCGAATCAGGATGAAAATGGTGTTAGTAAATCAAATCAAATGCATGATATGGACTAGGACAATTTTAAGTGTCTACAAAAATAATATAACAAGTGACTTACTCTTGGGTTTATTTTGGATTGTGGCCTAGTTACTATCCACATCCATTTCATCCATTTTTCACCAATTTCCATATATTCACCCTCTAAATATTCCAATTTCACTTCTTTTTGCACTTACTTTCATACATTCACCCTAACCTTGATATTATCACTTTATCCCTTTGGTTACTTTTTGCATTACTCACAATCAACATGATTTAATCTTGAGGTGTGTAGAAATTATTCAAATTTTAAAATATTCAAATTCAAATTTCAACTTCTACATTCCCTTTCAATTAATCATTAAAATATAATTCAACAAACATTTGTGTGACATATTGCTATAAATACATTTAATGTGCACTTAATTTCATATGGTGAGCTTTTAGAGCACACTTCAATTATTAAAAGATAGAGAATTGCATCTACATAGAGGCCATCTACATGTTGGATGCTATCTTTGATATTTCTCTACCTCGTTAATCTCACATACTGAAAGAGTTTGGTCTATGATAACACAATCACTTAGCGAGTTGAAAAATTCCTAAATTGTATTCTTAGACACTACCTTGATAGATTCACATGTTTAGAGAGTGAAGGAAATAACTTTTTGGATACCCAAATTTTGTTAGATAATTATTATGTTACTTGAATCAATATCATACAATAGATAAAATGTTAAAGGTAATCAAGATAAGCTTTGTAGGATGTAGGATTGGACCATAAGGGTTTTTTACAAGTTACAAATTATAAAGATATCATTATACCAAAAACTATTTTTTATGGAGGCAAATTGATCGTTTTAGGGCTAATTATCTATAACCCTTGCATTTATCTTCATACGTATTTGCTATCTAGGTTAATTTGTGCTTAATTGGTTGCATTTATTTGGTTATCCTAGACAATCCCACATAATGCATATTAAAATGGTGATCAAATTTACATAATTATGGCATGATTGCACAATGAAACATAGAAAAAGTGAAACCCTAGGATTTTATTCTACGATTTAGGCACTTTTCCTAAATATTTCATGTAGGATTTGAGGCAACGGGGTTTGGTGAATTTGGACAAGATATATGATTGCTTACAACCTAAAAGGTGAGTCAACCTACCCTTGAACAAATCTAAAATGGATTTAGGATTGAAATTCAATGATTCAATTGACCTAATGATGCAAATTACTATTTTGATGCAAATATAGTAGATCTGAGATATCATAGAGAAATTCGAACTTCAGAAATGAACTAAGCAGGACATTATGCACCTATGGTATAAATTTGAGCCCGATTTCTGAGGTCATTTCCTCTAGGGGTGCCACTGTCCTAGTAGGTCTTTTTCAGATCTATTTTTGTAGTCCTCAAGAGTCGAAGCAGAGCTTTTGATTTTTGTTTGCAAATTTATCATATCACTATCGGATATTTCTATAATTAAGTTTATGTGAGTTTTCAAGGTGTAGGGTTTCAATTGCAACAATGAATAATTGATCCTAAAACTTTCTTTAACTCTACTTCAAACCCCATTCAAAGAGAGAAGAAATGTTGTGCCATTTAGGGGCTTGCCTTAGTCAAACCCCATGTTAGTGTTTCCACTTCCACAATGGCAACGCCAATGATAAATGGATATGATAGGAAGGAATGATGAATCCAAAAAGTGTTGCAACTCACCACCCTTCAATGGATTCCTTGAAGGACCGGAGTCATACACATCTCCTCAAGGCTTGGATCTTGCTTGCTTGAATTGCTTGGAGACCTACAAAGGGTTAGCCTTCACAAACAATGTGAAAACCTAAACATGAACAAACTCACATACACTTAGACATGATGCTTGGATCTTGAATTGTGGTAATAAATCCTCTAATGGTTGCTCTTGACTTGCTTGATAATGCTCTTGATAATTGCTTGATCATGAATTCTCCAACTTGCTAGATATTTCTTGTTGCATTTCAAATAATGCAATACCTATGTATTTATATTTACTTATTCTAATTTATCAAAAATTAAATCCCAATGGTTGACTTTAGATATTTGAATTTCAAATAATAAAATTTCCATGCCAACATATTTGAATTTGGAGCCAAAATAGGGGGACATAGGCACCCTAGGCGCTAGTGTCCAGGGCTAATTTTTGGAATTTAAGGAGTCGGGGGTAAAGCATTAAATGAAATCATTTGTTTTGTACTTGTAAATTGTCAAAAAATGATGAAAAGGGCCATATAATGCATAATTTAGGAAATTAAATGTTCAATTAGGTCCAATTATTTAAGGGGGAGCAAAATATAGTGTGAAATTGTCAAGGGTGACAATTTACAATGCTACATTTAACCCCCACTTTAGTGAGAGTATGAACTTACGCTCAGACTCACTTTAAAGTAGAAAATATGTCAAGAGGGGTTCAATTGTCCAAATATTGAGGAGATAGGATGACTATGAATCTAGGGGGAGTGCACAAGCCCCCAAGATCCAAGATCCCATGGTAAACCAACATAAGCACAAAGGAACACAATTGTATGAAATGTAGCAAGACAACATACACAAACATAAAAGTTGAAAACATGAAGCATACACAATGAAAACACATAGATAACATATAGATAACAACAAATGAACACAATCACGATGCAAAAATGAAGAAGACATATGAAAGACACATCAAAAAACATAAGGTTAATACTAAAGGGATTTGAGTCGGTAAGGTAGAGAGACCTCAATCTTAAATTTCTCAAATACCAAATGACATCCATCAAATGTGCTATCAAAATAAAATGATGCTCTTAAAATGATGTAAAATCACTCATGAGCCACATGGATCTATTGGCTAGCAAGTTATATTATGTTAGATGTCCATGCAATATGATGGGTTTCATAAGGCTAGTAAGTTGCATTATGCTAGAAACTCATGAAACACATATCTCTACTATCAAGCAAGTTACATTATGCTCGATGACCATGTTAAAAAGGTGCTCAAGTTCACAACCCAACAAGCTTCGTTATGTTATTCAAATCCATGAACTACCTTGCCAAAGCCTCACCTAAGAAAGTGCATAAAATCACGTGCGAAGGCACATAAATGACAAAATTGCCTACAAAGGTGCATAACCGAAAAACTCACCTATGAAGGTGTATAAACTCATCCAAGAAGGTGCATAAGACAAGGCCAAATCCTCAAGAGGTGTTATAAAAGACACCACCACAAAAGGTGATTTACAAAAATGATAGAGGGGGATTGCTCAATACATGAAGGGTCACGCCTTAGAAAATATCACACATGATATCACCACTAAGAGAGGAAAAGTCATGGAATAAAAAGATCACACCTTCAAGAATACTAACCATGGTATTACCACAAAGGGGAACATTACATGCTAAGAAAAGTCACACACTTCGAGGATATCAAGCCTAATATCACCATAAAGGAGGCACAACATAGGTTGATAAGACCACACTTCCATTGACAAGATCACACTTTATAGGAGATGTATGTTATCATTACTAAAAAGGGACCTTTTATGCAAACCATGAGTGGGGGATTGTATGCCCCCCCCTTAAAATGTCAATATACTTGCTATGTTGGTATTTTAAGGAGAAAATAATGCACACCTTGAAAACTAGTTATCCTCGCCCCCCATGTTTGGAGACAAAGACAACCACATAGGAGACTATCATGTTGCTACCATGAAAAATATGGATACACTTAAGATTGTGCCACCACAAATGGAAATGAGCAAATACATAGGGCTACAAATGCCACATAGTAAGGAGTAACACCATAGGATGAAGACTATTTATTGTTTAGAGGAATTAAGTGAATCAACACATGGAAGAGCACCAAAATCCTTAAGTTGTTGAATTTTATTACTCAAGGCCTGACATTCATTGGGATAATGACCATGCACTCAATGATATGTACAAAATGAGTTTTTTTTATAAGATTTCTTTCATGTTTTTAGAGGAAGAGATATCAAGTGGTCTTTAAGGAGCCTAGACAAAATAAGCTCTTGCTCAGTAGTAGGAGACATTCCTCTCTGTTGTGAATAAAATCTTGCTCACTTACTACAAGATGGCATACATACAATAGATGATAAATCATTAGATGAAGATGGGGATGAATGTTGGAAACCTAGACCTTGTTTAGAAAATTACAGTAAAGGCTTCACTTGATCCTTAAAATTTTGTTTCATGTTTTCATTTATCCATTTTTAGCAAGAATTTTGTATACAAGGCCATAGCATTATTCCAACTCAGATGAATAATTAACATCTACATGCTCCTGAGAAGAATTGGCTTTTTCCTGAGCACACAAATCCTTTTTTAAGTTTATTAAAGTTAGGCATCTTACACTCATGATGGATGAAAGTTAAAGAGCCCCCATCACCATAATGGGATGATGTTTTTGAATATGTTGATGTAGGACTAGATACAATACAAGAATCCTTAGGTTTAGATTGTGATATTTTGTATTCTCACACAAAGGAGGATGTAAAATATAATGAACCCCAATCATCATCCAAGAGTTTTGTTACATATGGCATGCAATTAGGATTATCATCAATTT
>VDFB02285122.1:0-31733 GCA_007258455.2 Sequoia sempervirens | reverse complement strand
GAAGATGAAAAATATTGCTAACATAGAGCAAATTTTAATGTTGTAAAATTACACTTTTATGTAATTTCATATTACATCAATCTTTACTTTAGCTTAATAAGATGATAATTTGAATACCTACCATCCTAGCCTTCATTTTTGTCTTAGTCTTGTCATTTTCTATTAGTGAGGGAATTTTTTTTGAGGACGCTTTTGCATCACGTAGATGTCTCTGTGTTATATGAATGTCCTAACAAGATTCATGATCCTATGGCTAGTGGGACGTTACACTTTCATTTGCATGGAAAGTGTAACACCTTTGTAGTCATATGCACTCAAAAATGACTTCCTTGCATGCAATTTGAACTTATGTATTCTTTTTATTTTTCATTCATTCTGATCTATTAGAAATTCATTCTATCACTCTTTCACTCTAGCACTTCATTCTCTTAATCTCTTCAATCTAGCTTCACTCTTGCAACTCCACATATTCCATTCTTGTTGGTTCAAGCTCTTCTACAACATGTCCTTGCACATTTGTCTCAATCTCTCAAGGAATTGCTCTTCCTTTGGGATTCACAAGCTCATTGGAGATAGGGTAACATTTACTTTTATTGTATTATCATTGTTATTGAATAGTGTTGGAAGTTTGGAGATGTTCGAAGATTGAGTTGTTTGTGAGCTATTAAGGTGTTGTCATTGATGTCAACCCCTTCTATGAAGAGAGTTGGAATGTTAGATTTTTGCTAGTATTGATGATGTCACCTCCTAGTTTGGAGTTGTTGTGCCTATAGATTTTGGTGTTGATGTCAACATAATGTGTTGGCATTATCATTAATGTCTTACTTTAGTATAATTGCAGAAGTTGTTATGTGTTTCTAGGAGATTGTTGGATATGTTGTATAATACTGCATATGTTGTAGATGTATTGCAAAAATGTTAGTAGTGTTGATGATGCAATTGGTTCATTTGGTTTCCAAGGGCTTGGAATTTACCAAAAATGGAAATTAAAAAAAAAATTGAGATTTCCACCCCTTCGCGGAAATCAAGCCCAAAAGGAAATTTGAGGATTTCCATCAGGGATGAAAATTAGTGATGATAATTCAACCTTCTAATTTACATGCATTATAGGGTATATGACAGGGCGATGAAAATTTTGAATATTTCCTAGGGT
The DNA here is from genome assembly GCA_007258455.2 of Sequoia sempervirens. Taxonomy (NCBI): domain Eukaryota; kingdom Viridiplantae; phylum Streptophyta; class Pinopsida; order Cupressales; family Cupressaceae; genus Sequoia; species Sequoia sempervirens. Next base: position 30,580 of record VDFB02285122.1, on the reverse strand, counting down.
GAGGGAATTTCATAGGATGCTAAAATCTCTTAAATGCAACAATTATGGAAATTTAAGAGGCTGATGGAAATCGGGGATTTCCGCATAGGGATGGAAATCCTGAATTCCAAGCAAGGTCAAAATCCCCTAAACTTCATAACTTTTTTCTAGAAGAAATTTTTAAAAAATTCAAAAAGCAACCCTACCTAATTTTTTGTCCTCTATACATGGGTGCAAAAAATATTTACATATAACATTGAAAATTCACTTCAAAATCCCCATTTTCAAAATCCAAGGTAGGCGAATTTTCCCTAGAGCCTCAAAATATTGTCCTCATCAAACCAAGTCTAGACTTAATCCTAAAGTAACCACCCAAGAAGAGAGAAATCGAAAAGTTGACAAAGCCAAGATGCAAAGATTGAAAAGAAAGAAGAGGGTCCCCGCCTCCGGCGGGGCGTGTGTGTGAAAATTGCATAACAAGACTCATACGCCACCTTTGGAATATGAGTCCCATGTGGCCCAAATTTAAATTTAATTCAAATTATTAGTAGGATTTTATCCTCCTACATCTGATGTTAGCTTGTAGTGTTGTAATTTCAGGAATTTTTGCATAATTAAGCATAAATACAAGTTTCTTTCACTCATTTTCACCCTAAGCATTCAAGTATTCATCCTTATAGAAAGTTTGAGTTTATAAGAGCATTCAAATGTTTACAAGAGCATTCAAGAGAATTCAAGGGAATATTATCAAGCATTTTAGAGTATTATTCAAGCATCAAGCATCATGTCAAAGTATTCATGCATCATGTTTGTTTTGGAGCTAACAATTATGATGTAGGGTTTCATGATTCAAGATAACATTTGATTCAAGATCTATCACATTCAAGCAAGATTCAAGATCTACATCCATTGGATCCATCTCATACATGTTTGCAGCCTCTTATTGCTAGGGTTTGGTGAGTTACAACATCATATTTTGTTCATTCATCATTCTCCATTCCTAGTTCATTTCATTTCAAGGTTTGATTACCAAAATGGGGTTTGACCAAGGAAAACCCCTATTCACTAACAATTTTTCTCTTTAGTGTGTGATTTTTAGGTTTAGATTTAAGGCACATTGAAGAGCAAGTTTGGAGAAAGTTTGTCTATATTCTATAGTCTATATGAAATGCTAATGCACCATAGAGATGTCAACTCTCCAAGTTGTCGTCTGTGGTCTATGCATTGTCCTTTCAACAAGAGCATGTTTATTTTTCTCTTGAGACCTCTAAGGTCTATTCACTCAACTTCTGAAGTTCCCTTTTCATTAAAAATAATAAAACCCAATAAGCTTCCTCTTAAATGTCTTTCGTCACTTGAGCTTTTATCCTTGAGGTAATAGGGACCTATTTGCTCCTTGCAAAAATTTACTTGTCCTAGAGACTCAAGAGTAGAAAATCCTCTCCATTACACAAATATTTTAAAAAATTGCAAACATTTAGTAGGATTTACAACCCTCACTTCAAATCTTCATGTTGAACTTTCTTGCATTTGTATTTCCATTTGCACCAACTTGTTTGTGAAATTAGTCAAGAAACTAGGAAAAATGGAAACAACACATGAAAATTAAATTACAAGAAAACAATAAAGATTGATGATTAATGCATTAGGATTGAGGTATGTATATTGGAAATATTCTACCTACATCTATAATTAATTTTCCACACAAAAATGTTGTCACATAAGCACCACCTAAGCATGGTTAATTCACCAACAAATATAGCCTTTAAATTATTTCTTCCTTATCCTCTTAATTTTCAATTTTCTCATTTCTAGGGTTAGAGTTTCTTCTATGGTCATCTTCAAAACCATCAATCTATAAGCTCATATCCTTCACATATCAAGCAACTCTTTCATCCTCTTGGTGACATTAATAGTACCATTTCATATTTGGTGGCATCTCAGGTTTGGTTAGAGATGCCTTATATTTTCAGTGTATCCATTATTATTATTATTTTGGTTGGTAAGCGGTGGGGAAAGGCCCCACTCTTGATAAAGAAACAAAAGAAATAAAGAATAGCTTCTTTAAACCCACAAGTGGGGAGCACAAATGAATAGGATTTTCCTTAGGGCACTTAGAAGCCTGAGGACAACATGAAAAATCAGAGGAGACACGCACAAATGAGAGTCAATTGAACACTCAAAGGTGAAAGGGACCAACAACTATGAAGCTATCCACTGGACAAGAGCAGCTTAACACATCTTTATGACCAAAACCTTCTTCCCACTCATAGTGAGAAGGGAGTCCATATTCATCTGGGTGCCTTCTTCAACCGCATCATGACCCTCTATCCGTAGTTTCTTTATTTCATATTTGTGTCCTTTCTTCTTTGCAACACCAAAATTTGGTTTTGAATTGGCATAGGCGGTTTGAGCTATGGAACACTTTTTGATGGGAAGGACCACATCATCATGATCGATGAAATCCAAAAAATCTTCATCTAGATCTAACATAAAATGAAAGGTTCCCTCAGAATTAGAACAATCACCCATCCCCATGACAAGTTGGTTAAATCCAAAAAAATCTTCTTTAGGGGTTTGCAAAGGAGAGGGTGGCTCCACAGGAATGGAGGCAAATATAGGGGTCTCAAGGATAGGGTAAAGTTCAAAAAGTGACACCTTGAACTTACCTTGATTTTCTAAATGAAATTAGCATCAGGAGTACTAGGCTTCTTGATCCATTTTTTGAGACTCAGCTTCCTTGATGTAGGCAGCCTAGAAGAGGTGCACCCAAAAATTTTATGGCCTAAAATGTTGCAGTGGAAACATCTGAAAGGGAGGCCTTCATAGTTTAAGAATTGGGACCATGTGTCAAAGGAGGAGTGAATCGAGATTGAATGATGCACATGTTTTGAAATATCAATAATGGCACACACCCTAGTGTACTTGAGGAAGGATCGACAACATCTGAGTCATTCTTCACAAAGGTACTTACTTGATCAATCAAAGTTTTGATGAGTATGGGATCCCACATAATGAGAGGAAGATTATACAGTCTGATCCAAATAAGGATAAAAGAGATTTTTGTCGTAGCTGGATCGAAGAAGGGGGACCAAGGGGAGATGGATAGTATCGATTGTCCATAGAACCAAGGGTCATTCTGCCTCACAAAATTGTGGTCCTCCACAAAATTAAAACGAAGGAGAAAAAAACATAATCCAGAATTTCAATAGTCGAGGTGGCCACACTGCCCTAGGTGGACTTCATTCAGTCCACAAAGGAATTGAGAGAGGGTCATTTCCTCAGGCATCTCAGAATTAGAGATTGGTTCCCAACCTTAGAAAAGCCCCGTCGATGCTGGAATCAGAGAGATGAAAATCGATTGGATCATCCGCCAAGACAACCATGAAATCCCCCAAATAAAAGGTGCGATTGTCATTCGGGAGGGTGGACGTAGGAGTTGAGTCTGAGCTGGGGGCCTGAGAATAGGCACCACCACCAGACTACGACAACGAAGTAAGTGACGAGATAGGGTTTTCCACGAAGGGATACCTTTCACAGAAAGAGCTACATTCATGATACAAGTTGCTTTTGTTCTTGCACCCCTCAACAAAAAGGGGGGCCAAAAGAGGCTTGGGCACCATCTATTCAGGGGTTTCTGAGTCGTGGGGAGGGGAACCATCAGCCTTGCCATGGAAAGGAGTCGATCCCTGATGCCTTCGCCTATCATCGCTCCTCACCTTCGCTGCACCCTCCTGCACTTCTTCGTCACGTTGTGCACCTTCGCCAGAACCTTTGCACATTTTGCTTGCTATTTTTCTAAATATCTTTAGTGTATCTATTATAACTCTTGTAAACTAACTCATATTTGGTGCTCTATTTGAAATCTTCTTACTAGACATCATAGACAAATAAGACATAAATAAACAAACACATATATTTGTATGTGGACTAGACAAACACTAGTGTTTTATATATAACATACCTCTTAGTATATTTCAAATATGAATATAGCATCATGAATCATTTGTTGGTTTATCATGCGTTCTCTTTCTTGCTTGTTAAGCTAATTCTTTAAATTTATATAAATCTAGATGAAATAATTGTGTTCTTATACCAACTAATGTAATAATGGGTAGAAGGTCCAATGAAGGATTACCCAACCATGAAATCAAAAAGGTATAATCACACTAACTAAATATATATTTATTTTATTATAATCACAACAATATTACAATCTATCACAATGGGATTCCAATTTATTTATCTTTAACTATTTGATTATAATGCATCACTTATATAATTCAAAGGATATTGTAATATTTAATCTCATTCCCAACTTCACCCTACTTTACCTAATAGTTTCTATTGATCTTAATGAGTTATATAAAATATTCTCTATCTTAAGAATGATCATAGTTAGCCAAAGGTGGCATAATTCTCAATGTTACAAGGATGTGTACTCATAAATCAAATTCAATGGTAATTGATCTTCATGGGATGCACACCATTAGCACTCGTGGGTCCTGCATACGTTTCTATTTATTCCTTTGCTATTGCAAACCTCAAAGAGCTATCACAACCAATTCATAGTGAACTAGGTTTAGCCAAGATTCTTCAAAGCATAAATTTTTGGAGGCTATTTCATATACCTATGATGATGACAAACTTTGAGAAAGTAAATATGAAACTAAAGGATATTATAATGTATAACATATATCTCTTGGTGCAAGGTTAGACATGCCAATACAGTGAAATGCAATAGGATATTTAGTGACTAAAAGGTTACTTGAATATAATAAAAACCTAAAAATATAATACACAAGTAAAAGACAGTCTTAGAAATTTGAAAGATGACAATATTTTAATCTAAATTAACACTTAGTGAGCCTAAAAAATGAGTATGAACAACATTAGAAATGGGTAAAAAAGGATAGGTATCAACAATGGTTGGGAACACGAGCTAAATGACACACAAAACACACACATGGAGAAGGGATAAAATTGACAAAAAACTATAATAAACGTATGCAAATTTCATTTCTAAACCATGATCATTAAATATATACATACAACTCAAAGTTATGGAAAAATGTAATCATGATTTTTTTATGCTATTTATTTTTGTGACTCTTTTGATGAAATTGTTTGATACATACAAATACCAATAAGATATGTGACACTATAAAAATGTGATCTTTTTAAACTATCATTTTATCCCTCCATATATAGACATTTCCATACTCCTAGCACCTACCTTACTATTATATCTAGACATATAAATACATTTATTTTATCTTAGCACATGTCACATACACCTATATTGTTTATCTTCTTAAAATGATATTTACGTCAAGAGGCGTCTACAGTTGCATCCAAAAATCTGTGTAAAGTTTTTAAAGGTGCATTTAAAATCACAAGCAGGTGGAAGTCATGCTTTTTACCTGGAGAGATGTCTACAGTGGCATTTAAAATTATGTGCAAAGTTTTAAAAGCTGTTATTTTTAGTATTACTTTTAGTTTTAAACATTGGCAGCCATTTCTACGTACAATTTCTTATGATTTTAAGCTCTTGTTTTTCTGAACATAATAGCGGAATATGGAGAGAATGATGGTGGTCACAGAGCTGAAAGTAGTAAAAGCAACGATGTATTTGGTGTGAGCAGACACAAAGTTGGTCATGCAGAAAAGATGTTATGTACAACCTTTAACAGTTGTAAAAGAGCGACACATTTGGTGTGAGCAGAATCAAAATTGTAACAGCAATAGGTATGTATTTTTGTGCTGCTGTAGTGGCAACTAGCAAATAAATTTGTACCATTTTTAAATATTTAAATCTGTGATTCTTACTGTGGCTTAGAGATTTTCAAATATTTTATGTTTCCATATATAGGAAGATCTTACACATAAAGCAGTGAATGCAATATTCGCATGATCTATTTTTAGCAGCCAGTCTGCATGTGGAGAACCCCATGTGCATGAAATATATTTTTAGAACTACATGAACCTTTTGTAATCATATCCTCCACTTCTGAACTACATGAGATGGTAACCATATCTGATCTATTCAATGGATAAGAATGATCAACCTTTTGTAAGGTTTTTCTTTTTTCCCAACCATATTATGTCAATAGAACCGATTCACAAGTTCTGCTATTAAAAGGGCTTTTAGGATCAACTAATTTCTAGTCTTATTAAGGCTTTATGGTAATAATAGAAAACCATCAATGATTATAGAAAACAAAAGACAGAGGGCTGAGCAAAGACATTATTTTTTCCTCGATGACGTCATCTGATTTTGCCCTGAACATTTTGTTCGGTAAAGTTAAGACATAATCTTCATTAGCAGCTTCACCATGTGGGGTGCATGTTTGCGGGCTGATATATGGTTCTGTAAGTTACAATATAAAGATTAGGAATTATATTATGGATAAGAAATTAAGTATGTGAAAATATGAAGTATTGGAAAAGGGGTAATTTACACTAAGTATACTATATGTGTATGTTTTGTGGTTGTTTAAAATTGAGTTAAAAGATAATGGTGAAAAATGTATCATGATAATTTTTCTATTTAATTTTATTCATATTTTGATGTAATGTCTTTAAAGTAAATGTCATATTTCTATAGAATATAGTTGAGCTCATTTATCTGGGTTTTATTGAACTCTTATTTACACATGATCATATGATTATTATCATATCTCACTCCTATATCTGCATTTTTTGATACACTTGATTTATATGTCCACAATCTGTGAACTAGTCCATATGCTAATCCTCATTAAGACATTGTATGCCATGTAATCCATTTTGTTTGTGTAAATACAAGGTCAAGTTTATGCTCAAGAAGTTAAATGTGTGAAAGCATGTAGGATTTGTTGATGGATCTTTCGACACAACCATAATCAAGTAGAATAAAGAACACTCTACTTCTAAAAAGATGATCAATCCCAATAATCAATCAACTCCAAGGTTCCTTTTTTGTCAGTTTTTGGCACCATGGAATAGTTGACTTCTCTTTTGGGATTTGTTACATAGGACGCATGTGTTAGTAAATATCAAACTAGACAAATACTCTTAATCAAATGTATGAAATTCTGCAAAATCAATAGATACATCTTTAGACTACTTCACATCTCTCAAAATAGTAGATATACTTTTGGGTTTTCAAGTGCAAAGAATAATCATTCTATCTCTTTTCCATTTTTTATCCAATATTAATCTAATTTAATCTATTGTAGGTCTACTCAATCTCAGAGATTATAAAAAAATCAAAAGAATTAAGTTTAAATATTCAATAATAAAATAAAATATTTAAAATATCTATAAAATGATTCTTAAAAATAAAATAACTAAATTTTTAAATACATATAATAATATATATTATATTATTGTTTATTTATATATTGCTTAAAATATAATTAAATAAAAGAGATTTGATGAAACAAAAAGAAAAAACAAATAAATAAATAATAAAAATAATAAATCAATTAATAAAGAGATTTGATGGCAAAGAGAAATCAAAGATTTGATCACAAAAATAAATCAATAAAAAAAGAAAATTAGAGAATGATAACTCTCGGTGTATTGTATATATATTAATATATAATATATGTATGCTAGTATTAGTCATTTAAATCTACATACTTTCTCACTCTAGACATTTCTATAATTTCATGGCAAACACACAATAATTATAAGCTTGTCTCTTAACTTTATATAATTTTAATAATTATAAACTTGTAGCTTTCATTAAATTGCTCATAGTTTAAATATACATATTTTTCATTGCTAAAACTAAAGACAATGATACAATTTATAAATTCAATTGAAATTATTTATATATATTTTATTTTGAAAATTCATTCAAAATTTTGATGCAGCTAGACGAATGGGTTATCCTCATCCACCAAAAAAAAAAAATGCATTTAATTTTCAGTTTTGGTTCATTTTGGTTCGGCAAATCTGGATGTGAAGTTTGAAGGCGGCAAATACTTTCAATGAGAAAATATCGTTATTGATTAAATTCCTCTGATGGAGCAGCTGCGGATATTTGGTTTTGAGGAGTCATTTTTTTCAGACCTCTTCTTTTTAAGGATGTTTATATAATTAACTATGGACAGAGTATTCTTTTCCTTCGTAATCCTCTTTTTCATTACAGAGATTCATTGCCAAGATAGTGGATCACATTGTCCAATAAGCTTGACTTATCTGACTTCTTTGAAAACTAGAATAATCAATGCGCCATCACTTCTTAATTATATACAAATTTAATCAAATGTGAAGGTTTTGAAGCTGCATCTGTATCTTGATGGACGTCTCACCTTCTTTAATGCACACTAATGGAAAGTAGAAGATGAAAGGGCGAACAAGGGAGGAGAAGATGTATAGGTGATAGCGCTGGAACAGGAAGGGGAAGCGCAGCATTTAAAAGTAGCCTTTGAAGGCATGAGAGGGGAGAAAAGAGGGCTGCAGGAGACTTGTGACTAAGTTTTCGAAGGGGAAAGAAGGCTGAGATAGGGGTGCGTAGAGAAGAGAGAGAAGCAGCAAAGAATTGGGGCTGCAATGAACTTGGTACAGTGGCATGGAAGTGAATTATAAAGCTAAATTAAAAGCTTGGAAACAAAACAAATTGATGACATAAGGAACAGAGCATAGGCTACGAATTCAAGGAAAGTGGCACTTGGATGATGGCGCAGAAACAAGAAAGGATGAGCTGCGGTTAGAATTTGTATAGGTGAAAGCAATGGAGTAAGAAAAGGCCGTGCCTCAGTAAAGTTTTGCATATTCCCTTAAATCAAATTATGGAATGGTAGGGGGGCTGCGTAGACTATAGAGAACTGGCAGCATCGATTTGTATAGGGCAGCATATGGAGAATGATTAAAAATAAAATACACAGCAAATGAGAGATAGGGAAGGTCAATAGCTGAGAGAGCAGATCGACCAAGTGAATAGAAGAGTCATCATGTAAGACTAAGGTGCAGCTGTAAGGGTAGATGTATGCACAGTAGAGAAGAATTTAGATCACTGTTTGATTGTAATTTGTTTATAAAATCTGTGTTTCAGAATTTGTGGTAGGAGGAGGCAATGACAAGTCAGGGGAATTGTAATTTGTAATCGAATTTGAATAGAGTTAATAAAATCTGAATTGCTTGTAATTTTTTTCGTTGGTCGTTGAATAAGGCAGAGAATTGCCTATGAAATTGTTTTCTGTTTTGAGTTAGTGTGCATAGGGGAGGACCCTCTTGCATCAAAATTTGTTTATATATTTAAATTAATTGAAATAAATGCATAATAAAATACCAATCAAAATCTAAAATAGAACTACATATCTCTATAAATAAAAGATAATCTAATCACTTGAGTATAATCAATTTTATATACAGCACCATTATTTGAAGATATTTTAGTTAGGTGCAAAGGATTATTAAAATATGTCTATGAACCAATCTTCCCTCTTAATAATTTGGCTATACTTCTAATTCAATCATATCTTTGTCGCATATGATGGATCTGCGATACTCCCACGTAATTCTTTTGGATTTTCCACATTACTAGCTTCCAACTCATAACCAACAGTATTCACAGCAAGATCCATATTTTTTTCACATGTATCAACGAATATATCCTGTTATCAAAAGCATGGAAAAAATCTATTAAATATCAAGATAGATTATACAAACAATTTGAATTAAAATGAGAACGAATTTCTAAAATTCATGAAGGTTATTGACAAATATTTCTGGATTAGATTGTGTCAGTGTTTTTGCATCAAATTTTAGAATCACACTCTATGATCCATCTTTTTTTAACTCCTTATGCTCTCTTGTTCATCCTGATGATGGATCATGGAGTTTGATCTGAAACGTTGATGCAAAACACACCAACACAATCTAATCCAGAAACATTTGACAATAAAATAAGAAACTTACTGATTTGTAGACACCAAAATCCTTCCCACTAGCTTCGGTGACCACACTAACTGGTTGATGTGATACAACCGTCTGAATTGAATTTTCATCCACACTTGACAGATGTTCCATTTGCTGCAACAACATATTCATATTTAATATATTTCTTTCTTATTTAAGGTATTTGAAAAACTCAACTAAATATTATAAAAATATATATTAAAAATAATTAAAATTAATTCTTGGCATTGTTCAAGATACAAGGGTTCAATTTTCTAGTTATCTATTGTAGATTCATGGATTTGAATCTTCATGTTAAAAGTATTGATGTCTGGGTGACTTCATACTCTAATAAACCCTTGGTAGACCAGTGTGCTAATAGATTTTGTTTGCAAATTTGAACTATTCACAATAACACAGTATGTGCATGCTGAAAATGAAATCAATTATTTGTGACTCTACCAAACTCAAATCAGACTAAAAGTTCTCATATTATCATTTAAAAAAATTAATATAATTAAAATATAAAATAGATGATTTGAAGTCTGAATGCTCAAGTTAAAATGAACATACCAACTGTTCGTTGCAGGTACCATCAGCAGCCTTATACTGATAATCATCCTCATCAGAAATTCCAACTTTGTTGATGCAGGTAAAGAGAAAGCCCAGCCGTTAAAAACATATATCAATTATTTGACCTTCAATATTAGTCTAATAATTTGTCTTTATAATAATAATTTTTATAACAAAACAAATAAATACAATTGTTATATATTGTCCATTGAATTCTTAAATATTAGAATTTTAAAATAAATTCAGTTTAAAAATAAAATATTTGTCAAAGTTTTTACAAAATCAAAAGATTGCAGTTCAGTTGATTGAGTGCAATTGATAAGATGATGATATTGTTCTTGATTATGCCATCCACCAAATTTTAGATACAAAAGATTTGATAGATAAAGATATGATAAATAAAAATATGAGTACATATTCCTATTCATATATCAGATAATAAAATGAATCTTCAAAGTAAACCCCTCTTTTTATCACACTGAAAATGCTTTTATTTAATCTTACAATTTCAAGAGGATTATTTTCAGGGTTAGAAATATAAGAACTTACCGCAACCCTGGCTTTGAACAGGCACCACGGCTCCTTCCGTCGTACAGTCTACAGTCGCAGGTAATTCATCCTCAGATGAATCATCCACAATGGTACAGCAATACATGCTACGGAATTCTTCAGCGGTGAGATCTGCGAAATGGTTGAGGCCCAGCTTGTAACTAGGATCTCCTTCACGGTTGTGCTTACGAATGTAACGCAAAGTCTCCTTGAAAATCTCCAGTCTGAATTTTTTCTCATCTTCGTCTTTGTAAGTCTTCCCATAATCGCTCATCCACTGTTCGAATTCGCGCATCGTCTTTTCTTCAGATTCATTCATTGCAAATTTGCAATTCTAACCTCAAACTATGTTCACAACCTTGCAACCGCTTTTTTAATGGAGAAACCCTAAGCGATGCATACGTCAGAAAAGCTTCTCTTGGAAACCCTAAAAATCCTACTCTGTTGGAATAATGCTATTATATTTAATCCTTTGAATTAATATGTGGATGACTTCTATACCTTTATTGATTCTTTTTGGTTATATAAAGATTTGCTGATCTCAAATCAATTGGAAAAAACAATGCTTATCACTTATTTGTTTGATTTTTAAGTTGGCATTGGTGAAATACTATTTTTGCCTTTTCGTTGTTGTCTAGAATTCTTTAGATTTTTCTATTTTAGAATCTTACACACATCAGTTAAGATGTATTTGTTGTGTACAAATTAGTAATTATGGACTTTCCACTTTGTATACATGATAATTTGATGTATTTGTTATAAGAGAAATTGTGTACAAACTAGCAATCACAAAAAATCTTGGACTTGCTACTTTGATGTAATTTTGTTAATTGCAATACACATGAGAATTTGAAAAGAACAATTGCATGCACTATTTGATTAAATATTTATAGTTTTAAAAAATTTAAATAAAATAAAAATGACTTTAATTAGCATATATAAATTTATGTAACATGTGTGCACATATATCTTTGTTGAGGCATGTAAAATATATGTTCTAATAAAAATTGCTTATGAAAAGACAAATACTTTTTCTATATAATAATATTTATATTTATAATATAAATTCAAAACAATAAAATACAATGGAAATTTGCAATGTTTTCATTTTCTTTACATCAAGGGTGTCCCTGCTACCCAGCCTAGCAGCCCAACAACCCATTAGTATTAGTATTTTTGTTTCTATGTGAAATTAAGTATTAGTATTTATAGATACAAAATTCAAAACAAAAAAATAAAATAAAAATTTACTATGTTCTTAATATTTTTTAGTTGTTTTCTTCATATCTTTCTATTATAAATTCTTCAAAAACATACCATATTTTTTAGTAGTAAAATTAGGACATGTTTCTATTATAAATTAAAATTATACAACATACCATATTTTTTAGTAGTAAAATTAGGACATGTTTCTATTATAAATTAAAATTATACATTTTTAATAATTAAACAAGTGTCACGTAGTGGCGAGTACTTGCCTTTGTAGTATTCTAATAAGAGATTTGTAGAGTTAGAATAAAAATAAATGTAAGTTTAATTAATTCTATTGTGGGATGGATGCCAATGGTCAAATGCTTCCTACTGTTGTGGAGACCAGGGTTTCACAAGGTTTGATCTCAATTGCAAAGGCGTCTCAGGGCTTCTTCAATGACATTTAGTGTAGTGAAGTTAGCAATGGAGAGAAGACCGCTAGGGGTTTTCAAGCAGGGCATGAAGAGGAGCTAAGCCAAAGTGGCAATAGTTTAGGCTTGGAGGATGAAGCTCTATCTTCACAACAAGGCTAGACTATAGTCGAAGATTCTTGGTTTAATGGAGTCAATATCAGAGAAAGTGTTAATCAGGGAAGCCAAAAAGGAAATGATGTGAGGAGATCACAAGAGAGAAGAGACCGAAGGAAAAAATCCCTAGCAGAGCTAGCTATGTAACATTTGGGGGTGACTTAGCAGAGCTTCAAAGCCAGAAGGGAGAGCCTCATGCAATAGTTGTCTCAAGAGGCGATGGCTTGGATAAGGGGCTCCAAGTAAATCAGGATGGGGGAGCTCAAGCGGGACCTATATAGACATTGAAGACTTCAAATAAAAGCTTGAAAGAAAGGAAAGGAGTGGGTTCTGGATCACTTCTGACATCTAGATCGATCACATTGGAGCTAGATGAAGAGCTCGAGTAAGAAGTTTTTTCTAATGAAGAATTTTCTGGGTTGGGTTTGATAGGAAGATTCAGGGGTTTTTGGCCAAGTTTTTGGGATTTACACCAGTGGATTACTCAGCAATGGTAATTTGTTCTAGAAGGGTATGCCCAAATTTACCCCATGGAAAAAGGTTTTTTCATAGTTGTTTTTGAAAAAGAACATGATAGAAATAAGATTCTTTGTGAATACCACTGGGAATGGGAAGAAAAATACCCACTTATGTTAAAGCCATGGCATCTAGCTTTTAAACCAACCATTGAAGTGTTTGAGAAGCTCCCTATCTGGGTAAGACTTCCCAACTTTCCATTGCAATTTTGGTTTTATTCTTGCTTAGAGGTTGTAGGGAATTCTTTATGGAGTTTTCTAATGATGGATGAAGGGTCTTCAAACCTTTTGCATTCAATTTTTTCTTGGATTTAAGTGGAAATGGACATTTCAAAGGCTCCTCCAGAGGAGATATGCTTAAAAACATCTAAAGGTTGTTGGGTGCAACCCTTGGACTATGAAGGGATTCCTTTTAGATGCAGAGTTTGCTTCAAAATTGGTCATTTGGCTACTCAATGTACCAAACACAAAGCAACTAAATCAGCCTCTTGGTGGAAAGATGTTGACCCCCAACATTACACAGTGGAGAAAAAGGTTGAGATTCAAGGGAACTCCAAAGAGATAAGCAAGGTGTAAGGGGTTCAAGATGATTTTGTTGAGGCAAAAGCTAACAGAAGGGTAGTTCAGCAACAAAATGATGAGATTTAGGCAGAGGAAGGGAATCCTGTTGAAAACAAAGACAATGATGGTCTCATTGAAAGGGAGTTGAATCCCAAAAATTAGACAATTACACCTGAGTGCTGGGAGAAAAAGGGTATGGTGAGATCACTAGTGATAGTAAAAGGGGATCCAAAAGTCGTTGAACAGTGCCAACAAAAAATCATAAGTCTGGATGATGTTTTGAAGAGTTTGGCTGACAAACCTTTGCACTTGCAGGCAGTGGCAACAAAGGTAGAGGATGGCTAGCAAATGGTCAAGAGGAAGAAATCAAAGAGAGAAAGAAAGGGATCTTTTGCAATGGTCCTTAGGTTTCAGGTGAAGAAAAGACCAATCTGAGTGATAAACTAGTGATTTGGTAGTAGGTCCTTGGTAGGGATTATTGGGTCAAGCTAGTCCTCTAGCGAAGTTAGTGATTGTGGTACTTTTTTCTTGTTAGTATCTTTTGATTTGAAGTGTATTGGGAAAATTGTTGGGTAAGGGACTCTTGTAAGGATCTTCGTGGGTGTGGAAAGGCTTTTAAGCATATTTTACAGGCAAAATCATAATGTATTTAGTTTTCTAATTAATAAAATTATCTATGTTACTAACAAAAAAAATAAATGTAAGTTTAATTAATATGAATAAAATTAAATTTGTTTTTTCTTTAATTGTTGTATTTTAGTTTTGACTTTTGTATTTTATGTTGTGTTTGATTAATAGCATTGGTTTTTTATGTGTTTTGGCTATGTAATGTAAATATCTTGTTTGATGTTAAATATTTGAAAATAAAATAAATTGGAATAAATGTTTATTGTTTGGTGTTATTTTTTTTCAAAAAATTTAAAGTTGAATATATTTCAATATTTATATAGTGAACCCATTCATTGAAAGAAGTAGTTTATGAATTATTTGTACTAGACAAATAACAAAGTTGAAGTTGAGTTTGTTCTTTAGAATACATATTTGCTAAACATTAAATAGTCAATTGATTTATTATTAAAAATAAGAAGTTGATAGTGAAATCTTCATATTATTAATATAATAATATATTCTAATTTAATTTTAATAATTAATAAATTATTTTATATAAACTAAGTAAATAGGTAATATTATAATACTAATATATTTGAAAATATTGTTATAATTATATATATAAATATATATTAATATATATGTTAATATTGTATATATATATATATTAATATACATTAATATAAAAATATACATGATGAAAAAATCTTATTAATGAAAAGAAGAAGGAGCACATATATAATCAAATTATACCATAAAATATTTAAAACATAGATAAAGATATTAGTTTAATAGAAAGAATAATACAATTTTTTTATTTTTTTATTTTAATAGTGTGAAGCCAAATCTCTATAAAATAGTTAATTGATTTTTGTAAGATATTAATAAACACACAATTACATACATAAAAAATCATTCCCAAAATACGACTTTGGCTTTTATCCACTAAATAACACATAAAACTTTTTAACCAATCATGCACAAATGTGCTACTTTAATTTATAAAGTTAAATATTTTACAAGTTGAATTTAAAAAATTGAATTTTATTTTAATTTTTGTTTAAATATTGTTTTTGATTGGTTGGAAACTAAATTATTAATAACTAGTTAACTAAAAAAATCCAAACTCATTACAATAGTACTATGCCTAAGGAAAGTACTAAAAAGAGATTTTGTATTGATTAATCTAAGGATAATGCTTGTTTATAATATTTGTAATGTACATATAAATTATAATTAAAATAAATTTAAAATGTAATATTTGAGATATATTTACTTACAAAAATAGATAATATTTTATATTTTACAATAGTTTTTTTATCAATTCAGAATAGTCATAAGGGGTTGCACCCTTGTATTCATAATCACTAAATATGAATGTTATAGAGAGTATCAAAATGAGGCTAGTTAATAGTCTTCCACAGAACACGTGATGAGCTCCATTGAGATAAAATAGAAGCATTAACAACAATCAAACCATTATTTGAAACCCTACCTACATCCTATGCCTAGCTCCTTTGATCCAAAATTGGAGCATAAACCCATACTATTTTGCTATCAGCTCTTATTAACAAAAAATGGAATACAAAATATGTCTTATGGTGATGCCACATATTCCTCTTACCCATTAATCCAATAATTGGTTAGTTTTAGTGTCATTCTTCCCTCGCATCATTGGCTCCCGCCACTAGTTCTCTCACAACAACCAAGCCCATGACATATTTGATCCTACTCCAGTTATTTATCCTTTCTTCACCAAATTTTCCTCCTAGATATAATCCTCCAATGACCCCAACCCTTCATCTGGTGCCAACCCTAGAATTCTCTTAAGGAATATGATAATCTTCTACAACGTGTTTCTAAATTTTGGTACCACTAAAGGGTCCTCTATAAAGATGAGTGAGTATCACTTAAACACCTTTCCTCACTAATGGATGAGATAGTAATACTTTGGTAATGGAATCCCCCACTTATTTTTTATATTATCCAAAATATTCTCCAAACCACCCAAGAATTTGTTCCATATTATCTTTTTGCAAAGCACCTCCACCACTTTCTTTGAATCCCCCACATTTAGCATTGATGCCAAAAACATCCATGATATATCTAAATTCACCCTTTATCTATGACCAACACTCAAAAATTATTTCCCTAATGCCATCTTTATTGCGTGCAAAATCAACCCATGGCTTGTTTTAAACATGACTCCCAATCTTTTCTCTATTATTTCTCTCAAAACAACATTTTTCTTCTTTGGCCTTCCAACCTTATTTGCATGTCTATTTTATTTCTACCCAATTGTTTGCAATGTGTAGTATGATTTACCACCAATGGGGATATAAAATCTTGCAGTCATCCCATGTTTTACCCTTGAAGCTTAGGTTGGAATTTCCAAAACATCATTACTCCATCGCCTCCCACAAGTCTAAATTTCTCCACATTATTACTCCTCATCCAAGTCCATAATGGCCTTAGATCACATTCTACCCAAGATCATACTATTTGCAACTATATTATTGCCCCCGCTACCATGGCCTTTTTGGCCAACTCATTGACCACATCATTCCCCTCCTTATAGATGTGTGATACTTAAATCTTTTTTTCAAATCCATTTAATATTTACATTATGGGGACCAACCACCTTCTAAGTTTTCAATTCAGTATCCAACCTTGACGACTTGTATTTATCATTATTAGTAGTCACCTTCTAAGTGGATTTTCTTAATTTCTTCCTTGCACATTCAATTTCTATCAATGTGGCCCCAAATTGAACCTCTTTATCAGTTCCTCTACCCAGATAAAATGATTTCTCTATCAAATTTGATTCTCTATGATCTCTAATCATGCATCTTGCTCCACTCTCCCTTGGGTTACCTTTTTCCACACCATCAAAGTTAACTTTTAACCATTTCTTTAGGCATTACCTTCTCTTGGAAGATCCTCCTATTGCACTCCTTTCATAACTCCTAGTCTATGATGGATGGTGTCGCAATCCATATATTATAAAACAATGCCTTTCTTTCAATGTTAGGGCACATGAAAAAGATGGTTTGGATGTCTTATGATAGTGGGATTTTCCATCCAAGCCTACACATCATCCTCTTCCAACAATATTCCATATATTCATAGCTAAGAAACAAATGGTTCATATCTTCACCCTCCTCACATAGAACACAACAACTAGGACCTTGAATTCTGATGAAGAAGAAAAAACACAACTCACCCAATTACACACAAAACTTAGATTACACAAGACACCATGGTCAATAAACTCAAAAATTTACAACTAAGTATCAATTTTTACATTGATTTACAATTGCGCTATTTTTCAAGAAAATTTGAAACAAACAACTTTATTTAGATTTTAAGAAAGTAACAGTTACAAAATTTGGCAACTCCACAACCTCCAGTCTTCTCATCTTCCTCATGCTATTCTAATTTCCATCCCTTGATAACTTTGAATACTCACAACTACTAGGCCATTCCATATGGCTCGACCCAACCCAAACAGTATGTTGCAACTAGAATTTCCTCCCATCTCACTACCCTCGACTTGCCCAACCTCCTCTACCAAAAATTCATCCTCTCTGCTCTACAAGTGACCTCTCACATTTCTCTTCTAGTCGCCTCTTGGCTATACATTAAAAGTCACAACTTGCAGGTTTATATGCACTGTCTAATGACTATGTATTTTTTGTCTTCACCTTAAGACAACTATTTCATTTCTCTCTCAACTTTCTCTACAACTATACCCTTGTAACTTCCATGCTACAATCATACCTTGATCTCACAAAGATTCCACTTCATCTGCTATAATCTTCCGTCACACAACATGTTCCTCTACACTTTTTTCTCTCAATTGTTTTGGACTCTATTCACTTGCAACGATGCTCTTGAGCTTCTCACTCATGATTCCAATTTTGCGCCTTCTAGCCCTCAACCTCTAACTCTCTACATCTAAAATGATACTTTTGTACTTCACTGTCATTCCATATGGTTTGGCTCAACCCAGATGGTATGCTACAACTAGAATTTTCCTCCCATCTCACTACCCTCGACTTACAACGTTCTTTTCTATATGATTCCCACCACACTTTTCTATCTATACATTGAGCTATAACTCAATCCTCTCCTTACTTCTCTTCCTTGCATCATATAGACTTCACAACTGCACCTTTAAGATTTGTGGTCTCTTACTTTTGAATTTATCAACTTCATCTCAAGCCAAATTCAACATTCCCTTATGGGTGCATACATTTCTCCTCATTAAACTTCATTCATTCAATCAAAATCCTATTCATCTAATTCTACTGTAAATTTTCCTTTGTCACCCATCAGTTTCTAGTTTTAGGGTTCATCTGTACAATCTCCAGTTTCTGTTTACGCTTTCTTTACCCCACCTCAATCTGTTGTAGTATACTCTAATCTGTGCTTTTTTTAATGAATCTAAATTCTGTTCAATTTAGTGCAATCTTCCCCACATTTTAAATTATTCTATTGCATCATAAACCTCTCATATTTGATAGACTTAAGCAATTATTATGTTGCTTAATATATCCTTTGGCTATTCCCATTCTCCTTGTGGGCCTTTCCTTTCCCTTTGGCACTACAACTCTCTTTGTTGCATAGAAACTTGGTCTCCCCTGTTCCTCTTTCTTCCTAACATCTATCTCCCATCTACACACTTATTAGTGTTTACCATTAACAGAGTTAATCAAAGAAATAGTTCCATTATCTGGAGTCTTTAAATAAACTCTCCTCAAATGCATGCCTACCAAGACCCATTTAATCTTTAGATTATACTATTATACACCCACCATGTATGATTTTCTCATAGCAAAATAATTCTAATCTATCTACACATTGGATCTATGGTGCATATTTTTCTTCTCAATTTGGCACACACTTTGCTTCTCCATTTCTATATTTTAATACTTTATTCCTGACCCCCCTTCACATTTTGGAAATACTCGATTTACTCTCTTAATTAGTGTATCTTCATGTCCTTTTCATGTCTATTCAACTTTTCCCAATTTTAGCTTTTGTATGAATCTTTATTTTGATACAAATCAAATTGACATTTTAACCATACAGAGAAAATGCATATTTGAGCTCATGAGATAATGGAATTTTTCAACTATTGGCAATCACCCATAAAACCAAATGAAGCTACTAAAAGAGAAACAAAAGAAAATGAATTAACCAAAACAAACCAATTTTTTTTTGGTTGATGTCAATTGCACATGGACCCAGATGCTCTTGCATCAAATTCCCATTCTAGTTAGCCTATCTTTTATTAATATTTTATTCTAGATAGCCTCCACACAGACACACCCACCTTTGGGAGACACAATCGATGCCAAAATAGGTGTTCTTGCTAATATTAATTTTTATTGCATTTTCCTTGAGCTTGTAACCCAATTTTACACTGTATTCTCTTGACTTTTCCCTACACTACCTCACCTTACCTTCTTTCTCCATTATGAAAATATGCCTTTCTTTCAAGATTTGTTGCAACAACAACTTATGTGCCTCTAGGATGCTATATCTTGTAAGGATTTCCACTTTCACTTTTCAACCCATCTAGCCAATGTCGCTCCACATAGTCCCTAACTTTCATTCCCCACTCTTGAATCAATATTGTTCTCTTCTCATCCAATAATCTACCTAAAGCCAATGGTTTTTCTCCATCCCATGAGTCATTCCAAAAATGAAACCCTACATCCATCTTTTACATCCCACATCAAGTGTTTGATGATATATCTTTACAGTCTTGAATGAAGTTGTATATTGCTAATTCTCTTGGTGGGTCTATTGTTGTTAAGATGTAAGTTGGGTCTTCTCAATCTAGATATTTACTTTGTAAAGTACTCACCCACTTCTAATTACATTTTTTGTACATGTTCCACACTAACTTAGCTCCCATCTCTAGGTTCATTACCAATATATACTTGATACCAACCAGGGATAACCTTAAGAAAGCCCCCCTCAGCAAAGGTGTAAAATCCTACCGAATCCTATTTACTTCATGATAAAAATATTAATTTTAGTGGAAATTTTTTAATTTTTTGGGAAAAAAAACATCAATTGGAAAATATTTTCTAATCAGTAGAATTCCATGGAAAATCCTAGTGAATTGCAATTTTTTTAAACTGATAAAATATTTTCATTAGTGATTAAAATCTATTTTCAAACCTAGAAAATATTTCCATTGGTGAATTAATCCTATTTTCAAAACAGAGAAAATAATTTTGTTGGCAATTAAAACATTTTTTCAAACCAAAAAAAATATTCATTGGTGAATTAAACCTATTTTCAAATTCATAAGAAAAAACATTGCCTAATTAGCATAATCTCAAACTAACAAAAAAAATTTAGTGGTGAAATGTCAATTCAAATCAATATAACCATGACCATTGGATGAATTTTTGATGGATGACTGTAGTTGCATTTTGGAAGTAAATCTTTGAAGCACTAGATTTGTGAATTGAAACCTTCAAAATTACACTAGAACCATTAAATGCAGACATGTGGCGAGATCAAGGTTCATCACGGTAATGAACCTGATGGGTTGGAGGATTTTGGTGATGAGCGATAGAAGAACTTAATTGGCAGAAATATGCATGTGCATAAATGTTTTCTTAAAAGAGGGACTGCTTAGGAAGAAAATAGTAGTAGGGCTTAAAAACTTAATCTTCCATATGTGCGAAGGATATTCCATATCTATAGCCAGATGTTAGTGCAAATCAATATAACCACAACTGATGGCTGTTGGATGAATTTTTTGATGGATGACTATAGTTGCATTTTGAAAGTAAGTCTTTAAAGCACTAGATTTGTGAATTGAAACCTTCAGAATTACACTAGAACCATTAGATGTGGACACGTGGCGAGATCAAGGCTCATTGCTCATTAATGCCATATCTTATGGAAGAAAGTATGATGGTGAAATGTGATTACTGCTATATGAACATCCCGAAAGGATTGAACTGATAGCTTTTACTGAAAATGGAGCAGAATCTTAGTTATGAAGATTTTAAATGATTTCATATCGTGCTTGAGGGTATTTAGATTGGACAATTGGCCTTGTCAACTTCTGAGGTACAAATCACATGCAGCTGCGGCTAGTTAGGGGAGTCTGCAAGATCAATCAAATATACATTTACTCATAAAATGGAAGTGGTTGAGTTACAATCATTGTTGGTTTTGTTTCTGTATGATTTAGATGATGCACCCAACCTCACACATGATACGTGTGAAGGTGTACACAAGGACCAAGATGGTAGTGGCACTATTGGAAATAGTATTGGCCAAAAAATAAGGATAGTGAGCACAACTAAAATCATTTGTTGAAGGCTAAAGGCTATAATATTGAGTGCAATGTTTGAATTGTCATAAGGGTTTTAATTTTGTAGGGTTAATAACGATTCAGGAAGAAGATAATGTGATATTATTAGGGATACCCTAAATTATCCTACCTCCAGTTATGTAGTTACAAAGTAAAAAACCAATTTCCTTCAAGTTCAGAATGGGTGGAATTGGAAATAAGTTGATTTGGCTCACTTGACTTCTCAGATAGATTTTGAACCAGAATGAGGAGCTATGATGGAGATAAGTGCTATCCCAGTGCATGGAGGTTGCAAGTAGAAGATGGGAGCAATTTTACTACTCCTCATCTTCTGTATGACTTTGATTCTCAAAGGGGATAAATACATTTTGTATCTTCATAGCTCTCAATTCCCTAGCATGGTTGGCCAGGCAAGCCCCATGCATTTATTTTCAGAGTGCATCTTCTGCATGGGATCAATTTTACAACCCCTCATCTTCTACATGAATTTAGTTCTCAAAGGGGATAAGTACATTTTGTATCTCCACAGCTTCCATTTACCCAGTTTGATTAGCCCCCTTGTTCCCCATGCATTTATTTTCAAAGGGCATTGTTGACCTAACAAGTCCGATTCGTTTATTTTTAGAGTGCATTGTTGACTCAACAAGTCCCATGCATTTATTTTTAGACACACATTTATATTACATTTGTGTTGTCACCAGTGATCCAATAGAAGCTTGGTGCTTACGTTTTTGTTTGTAATATGTAACAAATTAATGTGACATTGTAATTCAGTTGTAATAAAATAAATGGTTGTGTTATTAATGTGACATTGTAATTAATTTTATTAAGTCCTTTTCAATGTTAAGTTATTGGATCCTTGGCCTTGATGTCAATCCTAGCACATTAAAGTTTAAAGCAAGTATTCCTGAATGCAATTGCATTACCATTTTGTAAAACATCCTTTTGAGTATACTTAGATAATATTGTGGATTGACCTCCACCATAGTTTTTCCCCTAATAGGGTTTCCACAAAAAAAAATCTTTGTGTTATGGTGTTGTGGTTTCTTTTCTTATACTCACATATCTTTCTTTTGATTGAATGTTATAAGGGATTTAAGGATCAAATTAATAAAGTTACAAATTTTAGAACACTGATTCAGCCCCCTCTCAGTGTTCCTTGATTCCAAAAATCAAATTCATCATTTCATCAATTTTGTTTGCATATTATTGATTTTATCTATATTGCAACACTCCACATCCATGAAGGACATAATCCCACAATGGAATTGAGCTTTGCATATCTAGTAAGCTTTCAATTTCATTTTTTATTTCAATATTTCATATTTTGGAAGTTATTTTTCTTTGTAAACAATTTCATTGAGAATTGTATGTTTGATTGATCATAATCTTTGTTATTTTTGTTGAATATGATTTTATATGATCATTAGATCTTATACATTCACATATAGATACTTGCAACAACAATGTTTCTAGAGAGGAAGTTTAGATAGTAATATGTACATAAAAATAGAAGGTGATCAATTGTTAATATTTTTGGCTTATGTAGATGATATCATTTTGGTGGTATCAGTGATGACATGTGCAAGAAGTTTCAAAAGGAAATGCAAGATGAATTTGAAATTTGTATCTTTCTTTCTTGGGTTGTATATTGCACAATCAGACAAAGGAATTTAGTTTCCTAGAAAGAGTACATAAAGGAGATGTTGAGTAATTTTAGGATGGAAGACTACAAATTGGTGGGAACACCTATGATTATAGGGTGCAAGTTGAGTAAATATAATGAATCTAATTTGGAATACTAAACCTTGTAGAGATCTCTGTTTGGTAGTTTGTTGTATGTGAAAATATTTAGATAGGATATAATGCAAGAAATTGGAATGGTTGTTAGATTTTAGGTAGTACCTAAAAAAGATCATATAAAATTTGTGAAGAGAATATTTAGGGATTTGAAGGCTACAATAGATTTTTGACTGTGGTATCCTAAGATTTAAAATTTCACTCTGATTACATACACATATGAAAATTGGGCAAGAAGTATTGATGACTAGAAGAGAATAAGTGGAGGATCATTCTTTCTTGGTTTCAATTTAGTGTCTTGGTTAAGCAATAAACACGAGTTATTTTCTTTATCTATAGAAAAAGTAGAATATATTGCTACAACATCATGTTGTACTCAAGTTTTATGGATGAAGCAGAATTTGAAGGAGATGAAGATTGAATTTGATGAACCCATTTCAATTTTTTGTGATAAAAAAGTATGATAAACATCTCAAAGAATCTAATGATGCATTCATGGACAAAACACATTTCTATCAAGTATCATTTTCCAAGGTTTAAGGTCACAAAAAAGGAGGTAAAGTTGTAGTATGTTGAGACAAAGGAGAAAACAACAAATATATTCACAAAACCACTTCCTAGGGAAACATTTAAGCTTCTTTGGAAAAATCTAGGGGTTATTGCTCAGAAAAGGTTAAGGGGGAGCTTGGTCACCTTTCTGCAAGAAGGCTTGGTGGTCTTGTAGAATGATTTTCAGAAGCAAGGTAGTATGGACTCAAGGGGAGTTGTACTAAAGGAGTTATAATAAATGCTTTGCATTTCTATACATTTATAGATTTGGCTATGCAGTTTTATAATTTTTCTGAGATAAATATGAAGTATGTACATGTTCCTAGTTTTAGATCAAGTAATTTTTTGTAGAATTTTTTAGAATTAACATAATGAAGCATGTATTTCCATAGTTAGGGAGTTTCAGAGAAATGCTCTACATTTCTCCACATTTGAAATTATTGTCCTATGGCTTGAAGGAGGTGTTTACAGGAAGATAAATACCTTAAATCCAAAAGGATATATCATTGAGATTTTACATTGATGTCAAAGGGGGGGAAAGTAAACTCAAAATGTTATAAATTTGGAAGGAAGAAATCAATCTAAGGGCAGGAAATGCCTTCATGTGTAACTGAATAGTTTTATGGGTGGCCCAATGTTTTGTTGTTTAAATCCATAAATGATACAGGGGAAGATTGTTCAACATAGGTTATCATTGATGTTAAGGGTTTTCAATAATTTCATTGATTTCAAAAATTTAGTATATGATCTATGTTGGTAATTTTACTTTTAGGATACAAAATCAAGAAATATATATTACTAGTTACTAAGGTGTGGTTCTATATCTTTTGTACACTTGCAATATCATGCTTGCATATATTCTATATGATAGGAGGGGTGGTCTAAAATTATGTATCAAAGTGTTTCAATTCAATTATTAGGGCATAGATATTTCTCTAGCGATACATTTATGGTCATCATTTCCTTAAGAAATGCATTTTTTCTCCACGATTTGGAAGGAGAGTATATCTAGACATTTTTTATCTTGTTCCTAATTTTTCATTGGATATATTTAGTGTATAGAAAGTTTGAAGTTATAGAAGGCCTCTATGTTTGTCTATCATATAGTCGGTGTTTGTGATGTATTCGATAACAACTAGTAGTGTGTAGAATTCAAATCCTACATGTGGTGTTAAGTTAGGACCTACTTAAGGTTCTTGTGGTGGTGCATATCATCATGTTTTTTAGCCACAAAAAAAATTGCTTTTGGAATGACCTAATATGTGTTTCATGGAATTTGAATTTAGGTCACTTTATGTCAACCCAGGACTTTTTGTAGATCCTTGGCTGATATAGAAAATGTGTTAATATAATGTCATGTATATATTCATTAGTTTTATGGATGCACAATGTGAATTGAATGTAGAGAATCAACTACAAGAATTGAAAAAGATGAGACTAACTTGAAGTAATATTTATTCAATGTGATTTTTATTTCAAGGTGTGTGTCATAATCAAAAGATCATAAAAGGTGTGAAAGAGATTATGTAGCCACTATATATGTGTATGAGGTGTGTTAGGCTACAATTGAAGATTCATGAGCTTTATATGTGTAATCTAGTAGGACCTGTGTTCTACCTATTGTAATGATTCAATGTAATAGGGGAATGATGTCTTGTATCTAGGTTGGTTCCTAAAAAAACATTAGGGATTGATGTCTTTGGTAGGTTGGTGCCTACTTCAATGGGTAAATTTTACTTGTATATTTCTACATTATGAGGCTAGATTTTGATAGTAGATTCAAGCAAATATTCTCATCATGGTTTTCCCATCTTAGTATTCCAAATATATATGGTGTCACTTGTTTGATTTATGCTTTTATGTTTTAATTTCTTGTGGGGTTAAGTGTGAATAATTGTAAATTTTGATTACTATAGGAATGTTAAGAATTTTGAATTGATTAGATCTACTTATTCAACCCCCTCTCAGTAAATTATGTGCCCTTCAAAGAAGCATGGCATAGGTGAGGGAGAAAGGAAAGGAGAGTCCATCCACACCATTATGAGGCATGGTGAGCCTCCCCAATATCAAATAAGAAGGATAGGAAGTTTCCAATATGACACACCATGGAAAACTTTGACCCTTTCTTCTTTAAATCAACCATTAAAGAGGTTTCATTTTTGAAGAGAAAATTTGTGAAAGGGAAAAGAGAAGTGTAGCATGGAAAAGACTAAAATCTTGGACAAGATTTGAAGAGAATATTTGTGAAGGTAGAAGCTAGGGCATACTCCATTGTTTCTATGACATCTTTACCTTTTGACACATTTAATCTAGGATCTTAATCCATTTTCTAGTTAAAATTCTAGTTCATAATGTTATCTGTAGGGTTAAAATTTAGATAATATTATTTTAAACACCTCTACTTTGTATGTTGTATAAAATGGTTTTAATTTTTCTAGTTTAAGTCATCTCTAACTGTTAACATTCAAAATATGTGAAAAGATAGTTGAAAAATGACATTTCCATGTGGAGGTAAAATTGGGACACCTAAAATTAGAAAATGCCATCTACCCATACATTATGAACCTACCCCAAGACATTATTTGGTGTTGCAAATGGATGGAATAATTGATCACATCCAACCAATTTATAGGCATTTAATCTTCTATTACATGTTTAATTTATTAAGACTAAGAAGCTTGGAAATGGAGAAGAACATAGTGGATACTATTGGTGGCAACAATTTTTTGTATCATGGATAGGTATCTAGTAGGTTAAATAATGTAAAGAAGTTAGTTGACTATAATGAAATCTAAATTTACCCTCCTTCTCACCCTATTTCCACCTCCACCTAATTAGGCCATCTAAAAATAGCCCGATGCATTCATAGAAAAATTAACTCAGTTCATAGTGACTACTTGACATCTAAACCAACATTTTCCTATTACCTTGCCTCAAGTAAAATAATGAGTATTAAGGAGAAATTTCTAGAAACCCTTTAAAGACAATCATTTCTTTCTAGTAAATCAGCTCCTAATTGTTGGCATTGTAACCAATTAAGACTTAGAATATACTAACTAGTTACTTCATAGTACGCTTACTCGTATGGAAAGATTGATTAAGAAAACAATAAATTCAATTAGGGAAACAAGGGAAGCTTAAAAATGTTGCACAAAACCAGTGATAAGTGAGTTGTGAAATTCATCACAATAACAAGAGGTTTCCCAATTTACTTCCACCTATAATTTTTCTTTTCATTGAATATTCTCACTTAAGAAAATGGAAGGGTAGATTTTGATTTTTTTATATGAATACCCAAATAGTTTCTGCAAAAACTAGATCCATAAATCAATTATGATAAAACTTTATGCTCCTATATGTTAGGAAACATAAAAGTTAGAAATTAGTAACCTATATTACTTTCATCCCTATATTTATATGATTTTTAAATCTACACATTACTATTATGTATTGTTAGTTTAGGGTTACCTACTAGCCCATGCCATGAAAATATACTTGACAGATTGAATAATAAGTAGGGGATTATACATAGACTACCAAAAGGGTGATTAGTTATTGCGATCTTCCATTAAAAAGAGTCTATGAGCATGTATTTCTCTTTCTTGAATTACCTTTTTAAAGCCATCTATGGATGTTACTAACCTTGGAACAACTATAAATACCTTGCATGTTGAGGGAACAAAAATAGAAACTATCACGAGGGTGTAGTTAGTATACTTCTTTACCAATTTTTGTAAGGACTAATTTGGTTATCTTTATTTTCAAAAAAACCACCATAATAAAATATGGAAATATATGGTAGTGAATCTCTTTGGTTTACAAAAATATAATTATAGTTTAACCAAGAGTTGGTTAGGCTAGGAATCTACTTCATCTAGGTTAGGAACCTATCTTCCAATTATAGTGTTAAGTGTGGGTTAAGAAGAAGTACTATTATGCTTTAGATTGATAGTAGTCAAGGAGCTGTTATTATGATCTAGATTGATAACAATCAAGGAGCAATACTATTATACTCAAGATTGATAGGTTTCAAGGATAAATACTAGTATGCTTGAGATTGATAGGTTTCAAGGATCATTACTAATATGCTTAAGATTGATAGGTGTTAAGGAGTAGTACTATTATGCTCAAAATTGATAGTAGTCAAGATTAGTACAATGATGCTTGAGATTGATACTAGTCAAGGAGTAGTACCATGTTGCTTCTACAAAACCCATCACATCTATATAAATATTGATCTGGCATTTGCAAATATCAAAGCAAATTTCCTTAATATTTCAAAAAAACTATATATTTCTTCAATATTTCAATAAATCTTGCAAAGAAAACTTGTAAACATTAATCAAATTTCACTATTCAATTACAAATCCATGCCAGTTTTCTATAGATCACACCAAATTTAAATGAAGATGAAAAATATTGCTTACATAGAGCAAATTGTAATGTTGTAAAATTACACTTTTATGTAATTTCATATTACATCAATCTTTACTTTAGCTTAATAAGATGATAATTTGAATACCTACCCTCCTAGCCTTCATTTTTGTCTTAGTCTTGTCATTTTCTATTAGTTAGGGAATTTTTTTTGAGGATGCTTTTGCATCACGTAGATGTCTCTGTGTTATATGAATGTCCTAACAAGATTCATGATTATGTGGCTAGTGGGATGTTACACTTTCATTTGCATGGAAAGTGTAACACCTTTTTAGTCATGGCACACTCAAAAATGAATTCCTTGCATGCAATTTTAACTTACATGCTTTTATTTTTCATTCATTTTGATCTCTTGGTAACTCATTCTATCACTCTTTCACTCTATCACTTCATTATCTTAGTCTCTTCAATCTAGCTTCACTCTTGCAACTCTACATATTCCATTCTTGTTAGTTCAAGCTCTTCTACATCATGTCCTTGCACATTTGTCTCAAGCTCTCAAGGCATTGCTCTTCCTTTGGGATTCACGAGCTCATTGGAGATAGGGTAACATTTACTTTTATTGTATTATCATTGTTATTGAATAGTGTTGGAAGTTTTGAGATGTTTGAAGCTTGAGTTTTTTGTGAGCTATTAAGGTGTTTTCATTGATGTCAACCCCTTCTATGAAGAGAGTGTTGGAATGCTGAATTTTTGCTAGTATTGATGATGTCACCTCCTAGCTTGGAGTTGTTGTGCCTAGAGATGTTGGTGTTGTCATTAATGTATTACTTTAGTATAGTTGCAGAAGTTGTTATGTGTTTCTAGGAGATTGTTGGATATGTTGTAGATGTATTACAAAAATGTTAGTAGTGTTGATGATGCAATTGGTTAATTTGGTTTTCAAGTGCGTTTGAGAAAATTTGAATGAAAGAGAGTTTAGTATGACAAAGGTGTGTTTAGTGTATTTCTTCTCATTTTTTCATGTGGTTCATGATATTATCACGTGGCTTGGATGTGATGATCAAAGGTGCTCAGAGGTGTTCTAACTAGAGTTTCAAATTCTGAATCATACTATAGTGGAAGATGTGTTTGAGAGTATATCTGTCTAGTCAAATAGGTTTTTGGGAGAAATGTGATTGCTTTTCATTTCTTCGCAATGAAGGTTTTGGTGTTGCAAATCTAGGAGCATGCTTATAATTTTTTCACCTACCTTCCCTTGAAGTTTTAGGTGATTTTGTGTTTCAAATTTTGTCTAAAGAGTTGGATGTTTGTGTTAATGTGTTTGGATTCACAAAATGAAGATGTACTTGAGTTTGATATGGTTGTAGTAAGAGGAGAATATTTTAATGATGTATTTTGAGATGTTGTGGAATGTTGATGTGTGGTTCATGAGATGTTTTTGGACCTAGAGAGGCATGTTTGGGTTGTGTGTTGGTGTTAGTGTAGGTTTGGCCAACCTGGCATGCTAGTGTTGATTGTGGATGATTATTGTTGTTTGAGGAAGTTTTGAGAAGTGTTTTGGTGTAGATTTGGGTCCCAATTAAGTAATGGCATGGTTTGTATTCAGTCCTTTATGTTGTGGAATTGTTTGGTGCTAAACTATTTAGTGGTGTATGTTTGAGGTGCATATGCTTGTTTAAGGATGACCTAATTAAGGTTGTTTTAGGTCATAGAGGGTATATATGCAAGGAAAGTTATTGTGTGGATTGTGTGAAAAGTGTGTGATGTGAATTTTATCAAGTGTTGTGATCTATGTGAAAACTTTAGTGCCTATGACTTCTAGATGCAGTGAGCACAGGGTGTCTACATTTCAATCTATTTGATGAGTTGTTTGTGCTTAATTAGAACTATAACTTTGGCATAGGAGAGATTCATTGTTATCAGTTCAAATTGGCAGTGAGTCACCTATTCTTATATTCTTTCTTTCTTCTTGATAGTGATTCCTTTCGGTAGTGTTCCTTTCTCTATTTTCTAGGTAGTGAGCCTAATTGTATTAGGTGCTACAATTCATA
>VDFB02285121.1:0-28786 GCA_007258455.2 Sequoia sempervirens | reverse complement strand
TTTTATTTTTCATTCATTTTGATCTCTTGGTAACTCATTCTATCACTCTTTCACTCTATCACTTCATTATCTTAGTCTCTTCAATCTAGCTTCACTCTTGCAACTCTACATATTCCATTCTTGTTAGTTCAAGCTCTTCTACATCATGTCCTTGCACATTTGTCTCAAGCTCTCAAGGCATTGCTCTTCCTTTGGGATTCACGAGCTCATTGGAGATAGGGTAACATTTACTTTTATTGTATTATCATTGTTATTGAATAGTGTTGGAAGTTTTGAGATGTTTGAAGCTTGAGTTTTTTGTGAGCTATTAAGGTGTTTTCATTGATGTCAACCCCTTCTATGAAGAGAGTGTTGGAATGCTGAATTTTTGCTAGTATTGATGATGTCACCTCCTAGCTTGGAGTTGTTGTGCCTAGAGATGTTGGTGTTGTCATTAATGTCTTACTTTAGTATAGTTGCAAAAGTTGTTATGTGTTTCTAGGAGATTGTTGGATATGTTGTAGATGTATTACAAAAATGTTAGTAGTGTTGATGATGCAATTGGTTAATTTGGTTTTCAAGTGCGTTTGAGAAAATTTGAATGAAAGAGAGTTTAGTATGACAAAGGTGTGTTTAGTGTATTTCTTCTCATTTTTTCACGTGGTTGAAGATATGCTTGTGTGGCTTGGATGTGATGATCAAAGGTGCTCAGAGGTTTTCTAACTAGAGTTTCAAATTCTGAATCATATTATAGTGGAAGATGTGTTTGAGAGTATATCTATCTAGTAAAATAGGTTTTTGGGAGAAAGGTGATTGCTTTTCATTTCTTCACAATGAAGGTTTTGGTGTTGCAAATCTAGGAGCATGCTTATAATGTTTGCACCTACCTTCCCTTGAAGTTTTAGGTGATTTTGTGTTTCAAATTTTTTCTAGAGACTTGGATGTTTGTGTTAATGTGTTTGGATTCACAAAATGAAGATGTACTTGAGTTTGATATGGTTGTAGTAAGAGGAGAATATTTTAATGATGTATTTTGAGATGTTGTGGAATGTTTATGTGTGGTTCATGAGATGTTTTTGGACCTAGAGAGGCATGTTTGGGTTGCGTGTTGGTGTTAGTGTAGGTTTGGCCAACCTGGCATGGTAGTGTTGATTGTGGATGATTATTTTTGTTTGAGGAAGTTTTGAGAAGTGTTTTGGTGTAGATTTGGGTCCCAATTAAGTAATGGCATGGTTTGTATTTAGTCCTTTATGTTGTGGAATTGTTTGGTGCTAAACTATTTGGTGGTGTATGTTTGAGGTGCATATTCTTGTTTAAGGACAACCTAATTAAGGTTGTTTTAAGTCATAGAAGGTATATATGCAAGGAAATTTATTGTGTGGATTGTGTGAAAAGTGTGTGATGTGAATTTTATCAATTGTTGTGATCTATGTGAAAACTTTAATGCCTATGACTTCTAGATGCAGTGAGCACAGGGTGTCTACATTTCAATCTATTTGATGAGTTGTTTGTGCTTCATTAGAACTATAACTTTGGCATAAGAGAGATTCATTGTTATCAATTAAAATTGGCAGTGAGTCACCTATTCTTATATTCTTTCTTTCTTCTTGATAGTGATTCCTTTTGGTAGTGGTCCTTTCTCTATTTTCTAGGTAGTAAGCCTAATTGTATTAGGTGCTACAATTCATATTAGTGAGATAATCCTCATTGTGTTTTTTCCCTTCTTGGGTTTTCTACGTAAATATAGTTTTCTTATGTGCTTTGATGTGTTTTCATTACTAGTTTACATGTTTACATTTTGTCAATGCATGTTAATAGTTTAATGGTTGATAATGGTTTGAAAAGATATTCAGGGATTGAATGTTTAAAATATAAAACCAATTGGCCCTCATTTTAGTTGTTCTGTGCATCTAACAATTGGTATCAGAGTTGTGGTTCTAGGGAAGAAGCTTAACTTCTTGAGGTAGATCCAGATGACACATAGGAAGGGTGTCAAAGCTCCTATGTTCAATGGAATGAATTATTCCTACTAGAAAGCTAGGATGGATTACTCTCTGGTCTCCCTTGTATTTGGTGTTTGATAATCTATTGAAAAAGTTTATGTTATACTTCCAAATCATCTGACAAGTGATAATGAGATCGAGGATTATGAGAACAATGGAAAAGAAAGGAATACAATCCTCAGTGGTCTCTATGATTCTAAACATGGAAAGGTGATAAGTCTAAAGTCTACAAAAGATGTCTGGACAAAGATGGAAGGTATCTATGAAGGAGATGAGAAGGTTAAACAAGAAAAGATGAAAAACTACAAAGCTAAATTTGAAACCCTAAGGATCTTTAAAGATAAATATATTATTGCCTACATGCTTGGAGTTAATGAAGTTGTCAATGCCATCAATGGTTTTGGTGGAAAACTAGATGAAAGCAAGGTTGTCAAAAAGGTATTTAAAATTGTACCTAAATCTTATAGCTCTAAAGTTTTTACTATTGAGGAAGCTCAAAATTTGGTTAATTATTCTAGAGCTTATATGTATGGTGCTTTAACTTATTTTTAAATGAGAGAGATTGTTCAAGATGTTGCAAATAAAGAAACTACTTTTGAATTATGCAAAGTGGAGAAAGAAGATGGATTAGAGTAGGATGATCTTGATGAGGTGGAAGAAAATTTTGTGAGAAGGTTGAAGAAATGAACTAGAAAATACAAAAGTGGGCTACCTTTAAAATGTTTCAATTATGGAAAGATACGCCATTATGTTTCTAAATGTTCAAACAAATCTTCTAATGAAAAACAAAAGGATTATAAGGGTAAATTTGTCAAGAAGAGTTATTATGTTGAAAAAGATATTAGTGTTCATAATGATGAAGAATCCAATTATCTAGATGAAGGAAGTGATGAATGCTTGTTCATGGGTTTAATTGTTGGAGCTAATGCTACTAATCTTGAAAGTGTGAAGGAAGTGCTTCAAAAGATGGTCATAAAACTTAAGGAATAATGTTGAATAATTTTCATGCTAGAGAGGTGTATAATTACTAGATCATTGATAGTGGATGCTCAAATCATATGATAGGTGATAAGATTAATTATGTTAAGCTTGAAAATTATGGTGGAAGTCTTGTTAAGTTTGGTGATGATACATCTGGTATTATCTATGGAAAAGGTTCAATTAGTTTTGGTGGAAAACATAATACAAATGATGTTCTTTATGTCAAGCCTGGTGTTTGGTAAAATCTTCTAAGTGTAGGAAAAACATGTAGAAAAGGATATAATCTTGTGTTTTAGGATGGTGGATGTGAAATAAAAAGGAAGCTTTGATACTTTGGTTGATGCTGGAACAAGGACAAAAGGTAATCCTTATTAGCTCAAATGTAGTGGTGCAAAGTGTTTTATGTCTTCGATTAATGAAAGTTGTCCATGGCATAGAAGAATGAGTCACATTAATTTTGATAGCCTTGTGAGGATCAGTTCTACTGATGCTATGAGAGATTTTCCAAAGATTACAAAGCCTATCAATGCAGTCTACAAAGAATGTCAAGTTGGAAAGAAAACAAAGAAGAGGTTCAAGACAAAGGAATATTATATGATAGCTACCTTGGGCTTAGTGCATACAAATTTGTGTGGACCTACCAGAATAAGAAGATCATGTGGAGATAGGTATTTCCTATTGTTGATTGATGATTATTCTAGAATGGATTGTGTTACATTTCTCAAAGAGAATCAGAATCCTTAGAAAAGTTTAAAGCATTTAAGGGCTATGGTTGAAAGTGAGATGAATATGAAAATCAAATGTTTGAGATCTGATAGAGGTGATGAGTTTACTTCAAAAATAATAGCTTTATTGAATAACATGGAATAAAGGAATTTATCTACCCCTAGAACTACTCAGTAGAATGGAGTAGTGGAAAGGAAAAATATAACAATTCAAGAGGAAACTAGGACAATGATGAAAGAAGCCAATCTTCTAGATGTCTATTAGAGAGAAGCAATTCATACTACAATCTACATTATTAAAAAAGTTCAAACAAGAGTGAATAGTTCAAAGACTCCCTATGAGTTATGGTATGGTAATCCTCCTACTATAAAATATTTCAAATTATTTTTGAAATAATTCTTATATCAAAAGAGATGAAGAGAACTTAGGAAAGTTTGATGCAAGATCTAATCAAAGAATCTTTCTTGGGTACTCTATAAGAAGTAAAGCCTACCAGTGTTACAATAAAAGGTTGAAGAATATTTTTTAGAGTGTAAGTGTCAAATTGGATGAAGAAAAACATCAATGTTTTGTGTGGATAGAAGGATATGAATCTAATGAAATACCTTATAATGAAGAAGGAAAGGTTGAAGATAAAGGAAAATAGTTAATAGATGAAGAGGAAGAAGCTCTGTAAGAGAATCCTAAAACCCCTAAGCATGTGTGTAAGAATAATTTAGAAGATTAGATCATTAGAGATAAGAGAAATGGTGTATTGATAAGGAGAAAATATATTATGATAGAGGAACAAGTAAATTTTTGTTAACTTTATTAAGTGGAACCTTAAAAAGTGATTAAGGCATGCAAAGATGAGTATTGGATCAAGGAAATGAAAGAAGAGTTATAACATATAGAGAAGAATCTAACTTGAGAATTGGTCCCAAGACTGACAAAAAATAATGTGATTGTTAATAAGTTGGTATTTTGAAACAAGTTGAATGAATATGGAAAAGTTGTTAGAAACAAGGCTAGACTTGTGTGCAAGGGCTACTCATAAGTGGAAGGTATAAATTTAGAGGAAAATTTTGCTTCGATGGAAAGGATGGAAGATATTGGGATGTTTTTAGATTTTGTAGCACATAAAGATTTCAAACTTTATTAGATGGATGTGAAGACCGCATTCTTGAAAGGAGAATTGGAAGAGGAGGTATACATTGAAAAATTGAAAGGTTTTCAATTGCCAGAAGATATTGATATGGTATATAGATTAAAGAAAGAATTGTATGGATTGAAGCAAAATCCCAAAGCTTGGTATGTAAGGCTAGACAAGTATTTGTTGTAGCCATGATTCAAAAAAGATACTACAAATAGAAATCTATATTTCAAACTTGAAGGAGAACAAATTTTGATTGTGACTATGTATGTTTATGATATAATCTTTGGAAGGAATGAAGGTATTTGCAAGCGTTTTGTAGAAGAAATGTAGAAAGATTTTGAGATGTCAATGTGTGGGGAGATGGAGTTCTTCCTTTGTCTACAAACCTGTCAATCAAAGAAAGGTACATTTATTTCTCAATCAAATTATATTAAGGAAAAATTAAAGAAATTTGGGATGGAGGATTCTAAACTAGTCTATACTCCTATGGTTACTAGTTGTAAGCTTAGTAGAAATGATAAATATCCTAAGACATATCAAAGAAAGTATAGATTAATGATTGGTGGACTATTATAACTTACTACTACTAGACTAGATATCATGCATTCAATTTGTCTTGTGGCTATATTTCAAGAAGATCCTAGAGAAACTCATGTTAAATCAGTGAAGAGGATATTTAGGTACTTGAAGGGAACTCTGGACTATGGCTTGTGGTATCCTGAGGATACTGAATTCTCTTTGAGTGCATATACAAATGTAGATTGGGTTGGATTTGCAGATGACAAGAAAAGTACAAGTCATGATGCTTTCTTTCTTAGAAGGAGGTTGATTTTATTGTTGAGTAAGAAGTAGGATTCAATTTCATTATGTACTACAGAGGTAGAATATATTGCAACGACATCATATGTTGTACATGTAGTTGTTATGGATGAGGCTAACAGTGAAGGATATTAGAGTTTCATATGATGAATAGATTCCTATTTTAAGTGAAATTACAAATGCAATCAATATTTCAAAGAATCTGGTAATGCATTCAAGAACAAAACATATCTTAATCTGATATCACTTCTTGAGAGAGAAAGTAGTAGAAAATGAGGTGAAGTTGAAGTATGTACCTACTAAGGATCAAGTTGTTGATATTTTCACAAAGGCTCTTCCAAAGGATACTTTTGATTATTTCTAAAAGAAGTTAGGGGTTATTTCCCCTCCTTCCTTCAAGTAGATGTATAAGTGTCTGCATCTGTCCAAGAAGAATTTTAAGATATTTTTCATGGTCCTAGACTGATGTTGAGGGATACCTCTTAGGGGGAGCGGGTAGCAATGGTTTCTAGTTGGTGAAGTCAGATGGAGCATATAGTGTGCCTCTAAGGGGGAGTGTGTAGAAAATTAAAGTGCAATGGAATGTGAGAACAAATGTTGGCTTTACAGTCTTCTCAAATGAGAAGAGTAAAAGAATTCATGATGAGAAAGCGTGTAGAAAAGAGGAAGTTTGTGATATCTATGGCCATTTTTCATTAATGTCAAAGGGGGAGAGAAAATATTAAAAACATAGTAAGGGTGAGAGACACAATAAGAGAGAGAGAGAAAGAGAATCTGAATAAGAGTTAATGCAGTATATGGGAGAGTGTTTTTAAGGAACAAAGAAAAAAATAATGAGAGTGATCTAGAATGTAGGTGTGTTGATGTTGTAAGATTTGTCCTAGTGAGAGGGAGCACTTCTTATATTGTAGAGTTGTTGGTTTCTTTTGTTGTTGATGGTTTTTTAGAATATAGGTGTTTCCATCAATGACAAAGGGGGAGATTTTTGGAAGTTTGGAGATGTTGGAAGCTAAGTTGTTTGTGAGCTATTAGGGTGTTATCATTGATTTCAACCCCTTTTATGAAGAGAGTGTTGGAATGTTACAATGCTACTGGTATTGATGATGCCAAATCCTAGCTTGGAGTTTTTGTTCCTCGAGTTGTTGGTGCTGATGTCAACATAATGTGCTATTGTTGTCATTAATGTCTTAATTTAGTATAGTTGCAAAAGTTGCAATGTATTTGGGAGATTGTTGGATATGCTACAAAGTAGTCCATATGTTGTAGATGTGTTGTATAGATGTTAGTAGTGTTGATGATGCAATTGGTTGACTTGGTTTCCAAGTGCTTCTAAGAAAATTTGAATAAAAGAGATTTTAGTGTGACAAAGGTGTGTTCAATGTATTTCTTTACATTTTTTCATTGTTGAATATATCATTATGTGGTTTGGACATAATGATTAGAGGTGCTTACATGTGTTATATATAGTTTTAAATTATTGTTTGTACTATAGTGGAAGATGTGTTTGAAAATATGTTTATATGGTGAAACAAGGTGTCTAGGAGAAACGAGATTGCTCCAAATTTATCTATAATTAATGTTCTGGTGTTAAGGATCTGGGAGCATGCTTATAATGTTTGTATATGTCTTCCCTTGAAGTTTTAAGTGATTTGATGTTCTACAAGGTTGTCTAGTGAGTTGGATGTCTATGTTAGTGGGTTTTGCTGAATTGAATGAAGGTGTTCTTGAGCTTCAAGTGGTTGCAGTAAGAGTGGTGGATATTTTGATGATTTGGAATATTTTGAGATGTTGTGGAGTATTTTTTGTGTGGTTTTCTAGATGTTTCTATACTAGGAGAGGCATGCTTAGGTCATGTGTTGGTGTTAGTGTAGGTTTGTCCAACCTTGCATACTAGAATTGATTGTAGAGGATTATTGTTATTTCAAGAAGTTTTGAGAAGTGTTTCAATGTATATTTGAGTCCCAATTAATTAATGGAATGCTCTACCTTCACTTCTTTATGTTGTGGAAGTTTATTGTTTCGACCTATTTGGTGGTGCAAGTTTGAGGTGCATACATTTACTTAAGGCTGACCTAATTGAGGTTGTTTTAGGTCACAAATGGTATATATGCAAGGAATTTTTTTGTGTCTAGGATTATATCCAAAGTGTTTGATGCGAATTTGATCAAGTTTTGTGATCTGAGTGTGAGCTTTAATGCCTATGAACTCCTACTGCGATGAGTAGAGGGTGTCTATATTTTGATTTATTTAATAAGTTTTTTGTGCTTCATTGGAACTATACCTTTGGCATATGAGAGATGCATTGTTAGCAATTCAAATTGGTAGTGAGCCACCCATTCTTCTATTCTTTCTTTCTTCTTGATAATGAGTCCTTTTGGTAGTGAACCTTTCTTTATTTTTTGGATAGTGATCCCTTAGCAGTAATCCTAATTGTATTTGATGTTGTAATTCATATATTAGTGAGCTAATCCTCACCATGGTTTTTCCCTTCTTGGGTTTTCCACATGAATCTGGTGTTCTTATGTGCTTTTATGTGTTTGCATTATTGGTTTACATGTTTACATTTTGTTAATGCATGTTAAGGGTTTAATAGTTGATAAGGGTTTGAAAATATATTGAGGGATTAAATGTTTAAAATATACAACTGATTCATTCCCCCTCTCAGTTGTCCTATGCATCTAACAAATAACATATTTCTATCTTGCATGTTCTACACCTTTGTCTCATCATTTCTTTATCTATATTTCTATCTTGTTTTCTATTTGGTTGTCCATAGAGGTGGAAACACCAAAGAAGGGATTTGACCAAGGAAATCCCTAAAAATAGCTCCAACACTTTTACTATTTTTATGTGTGGAGGTTTTTTACAAGGAGCTTTGTGGGAACTTAATGTAGCTAGAACACTCCTTAGTTAAATCCATTTTCTTCCACTACTTGTCATTTCATAAGATAGTTTATTTTCTTGTCATTTGAGTAGTAGATTCTTTTTTTTTAATATAATTTTAGAATTTTGCTTAGATTAGTAAAACCTTCAAAGTTTAGCATTCGACTAGTTAGTAGAACCTAAGTGTTTTTAGTAGTTGACTTTGTCTATAGTCTATACGAAATTCTAGTACACCATAGAGATGGTCAGCTCTCCAAGCTATCATCTTTGATCTATGCATTGTCCTTTCACCAAGAGCATGATTTTTTTCTTTCGCTTGAGACCTCTAAGGTCTATTCACTCAAATTTTGAAGTTCCCTTTTCATTAAAAATAATAAAACCAAAAACATAGCATAAGCTTCCTCTTAAATGTCTTTTTTTCACTTGATATTTTATCCTTGAGGTAATATGGACCTATTTGCTCCCTGCAAAATATTCCTTGTCCTAGAGACTCGGGAGTAGAAAATCCTCTCCATTACACAAATATTTAAAAAAATTGCAAACATTTAGTAGGATTTGCAACCCTCACCTCAAATATTCATGTTGAAATTTCTTGTGTTTGTATTTCCATTTGCACCAAATTGTTTGTGAAATTAGTCAAGAAATTAGGAAAAATGGAAACAACACATGAAACATAAATTACAAGAAAACAATAAAGATTGATGATTAATGCATTAGGATTGAGGTAGATATATTGGAAACATTCTACCTACATTTGTAATTAATTTTCCACACAAGAATGTTGTCACATAAGTACCACCTAAGCATGGTTAATACACTAACAAATATAACCTTTAAATTATTTCTTTCTTATCCTCTTAATTTTCAATTTTCTCATTTCTAGGGTTAGAGTTTCTTCTATGGTCATCTTCAAAATCATTAATCTATAGGCTCATATCCTTCACATATCAAGCACTTCTTCCATCCTCTTGGTGACATGAATAATACCATATCATATTTGGTGGCATCTTGGGTTTGGTTAGAGATGCCATATTTTTAGTGTATCCATTATTATTATTTTTTTGGTTGCCAAGCTATGGGGAAAGGCCCCACTCCTGATAGAGAAACAAAAGAAATAAAGAATAGCTGCTTCGAACCCATAAGTGGAGAGCACAAATGAATAGGATTTTCATTAGGGCACATAGAAGCCTGAGGAGAACATGAAAAATCAAAGGCAACACATGCAAATGAGAGTCAATTGAGAACTTAAAGGTGAAAGGGACCAATAGATATGAAGCTATCCACTGGACAAGAGCATCTCAACACATCTTTTTGACCAAACCATTCTTCCCCCTCCTAGTGAGAAGAGAATCCATAGTCATCTAGGTACCATATTCAACTACATCATGACCCTCTATCCATAGTTTATTTGCTTCAAATTTGTGTCCTTTCTTCTTCTTTGGAACACCAAAATTTGGTTTTGAATTTGTGTAGGTAGTTTGAGCTATGGAATACTTTTTTGATGGGAAATACCACACCATCATGATTGATGAAATCTAAAAAATATTCATCCAGATCTAACATAAAAGGAAAGGTGCCCTCAAAATCAAAACAATCACCCACCCCCACGACAAGCTAGTTAAATCGAAAAAAATCTTCTTTAGGGGTTTGCTGAGGAGAGGGTGGCTCCATAGGAATGGAGGCAACTATGGGGTCTCAAGGATAGGGTCAAGCTCAAAAAGTGACACCTTGAACTTACCTTGATTTTTCCAATTGAAATTAGCATAAGGAGTATCGGGCTTCTCGATCCATTTTTTTAGACTCAACTTCCTTGATGCAGGCAACCTACAAGAGATGCACCCAACAATTTTATGGCCTAACATGTTGTAGTGGAAACATCTGAAAGGGAGGCCTTCATATTTTAAGAATTGGGAGCATGTTCCAAAGGAGGAGTAAATCGAGATTGAATGATAAATAGGTTTTGAAATATCAATAATGGCACACACCCTAGTGTACTTGTAGGAAGGATCGACAACATCTGAGTCAATCTTCACAAAGGTACTAACCTGATCAATCAAACTTTTGATGAGTATGGGATCCCACATAATGAGAGGAAGATTATATAGTCTAATCCAAATAGGGATAAAAGAGATTTTTGTTGCAGCTGGATCGAAGAAGGGGGACCAAGGGGAGATGGATAGTATTGATTATTGATAGAACCAAGGGTCATTTTGCCTCACATAGTTGCAGTCCTCCACAAAATTAAAACAAAGGAGAAAAAAACCATAATCTAGAATTTCAATAGTTAAAGTGGCCACTTTGCCCCAGGTGGACTTCATCTAGTCCAAAAAGGAATTGAGAGAGGGTCATTTGCTCAGGCATCCCAAAATTAGAGATTGGTTTGCAACCTCAGAAGAAGCCTTGTCGATGCTTGAATCAGAGAGATGAAAATCAATTGGATCATCCACCAAGACAACCACAAAATCCCCCAAATAAAAGGTGTATTGCCATATGGGAGGGTAGGCATAAGAGTTGAGTTTGAGTTTGAGTTTGAGTTGGGGCCCTGAGAAGGGGCACCACCACCAGACAATGACGATGAAGCAAGTGACGAGATAGGGTTTTCCATTGAGAGATTCATTGCACAAAAAGAGTTGCATTCATGATACAAGTTTCTTTTGTTCTTGCATCCCTCAACAAAAAGGGGGGCCAAAAGAGGATTGGGCACCATCTATTCAGGGGTTACCGAGTCATGGGGAGGGGAACCACGGGCCTTGCCATAGGAAGGAGCCGATCCTTGATGCCTCCACTTGTCATTTGTCCTCACCTTCATTGCACCTTCCCACACTTCTTCGACACGTTGCGCACCTCCGCTAGAACCTTCATACATTTTGCTTGCTACTTTTCTAAAAAGATTTAGTGTATCCATTATAACTCTTGTAAACTAACTCATATTTGGTGCTCTATTTGAAATCTTCTAACTAGACATCATAGACAAATAAGACATAAACTAGCACTTGCACCAATGAGGTGCAATGCTTATGCTGTTAGGTTGATATCTTTTGGTATTTTTTATTACCAAGAAAATCTATGGAGAAGAAACGTGTGTGACTGTTGTTTTGGGGAATGTGTTGATTCAGTGAGCATGTCAGGAAAAGCAAGAAAGGAAAATGTCGGCATCAGACTCGAGGAGATCCCAGTGGGTTCCCCCACATAATAGCCTATCGGCTAAATATAATTGGAAATGAAGGGTAATTTCAATGACCTTACAACTGGTATAAGCATACAAATAAATAGATATTTCAATGGCCTTACAATTTGTTTGTTCCAATTTTTTTATTTGGTTAACTAAACTCTTCCTAAAAGATACAAAAGCCTTTTCACAGGTAAACAATACAGTGTTTGAAGAAACAGTGTAAAGATAGACATAATATGGTGCAATGGCATAAACTTGGTGAGAGTTGAATTCTTTTCATTTTTCATGGAAATAAAAATTTAGGAAGTTAATAAAGTATGTGTCCCACCTTTTTAGTATTATTAGACTACAAAAAATGTCAAAACACAAAATAGTCATTTGTGATTATTTTTTAGAAGATTCAATTTATGGCTTTTCTAAATTTTTTAAATAATTATTTTTATAATTTTTGTTTGTTTCACTCTTTTTAAAATAATTTTATTATTTGATAATGAGTGACATTTTATCTTAATAAATAATTTTAACAAGAAACTCAATCTTTTCAAGATTTTTTGGAATAATTGTTTCAGTACTAAAGTACCAAATGGAAATGAAGGGTAATTTCAATGACCTTGCAAATGGTATAAGTGTACAGAAAAACTAGATATTTCAATGGCCTTACAATTTTTCAATTCCATTTATTTTATTTGGTTAACTAAACTCTTCCTAAGAGATACAAAAGCTTTTTCACAGGTAAACAATATGCAAATACAGTATTTGAAGAAATGGTGTAAAGATAGACATAACATGGTGCAATGGCATAAACTTGGTGAGATTTGAATTTTTTTCATTTTTCATGGAAATAAAAAATTTAGAAAGTTAATAAAGTATGTGTCCCACCTTTTTAGTCTTATTAGACTACAAAAATTGTCAAAACATAAAATAGTCATTTGTGATATTTTTTTTGAAGATTCAATTTCAGTTTTACAAAGTACATACTATAACTGGGCCCTACAAAATGGTGGCCTTTCTACTAAAATGCATAAAGCATGAAGGAAACAAAGCTCGTATCATTGAGTTGACCAAGTACAAGATTTTCTTGAAGTTTGCTACCAATTTGACAATGAATTTGGTATGCATTTATTATGGTGGTGCTTGCAGTAGTTGTTGCAGGTATATGCACATTTCTAGTTTTGTAGGTGTATAGATTTCATCTGGCTTTGTAGGTGTATAGATTTAGTTTCCCACAATTTTTTACAAATATAAATATGATATATTTATATTTCTTCCATGGTAGGAAAATCTCATGGGGTATGAAGATAGCAGCCAAGAGCAAGAATTTTCCAAACGAGACATCGTTTGAATTCATCAAGTATTGCCTTTAAGACAAGTACCTCTCAACAAAAACAAGCAATGTAGCTATAAAGGTATTTTCCAAGGATGTAAGAAATTGAGCAATGTAGTTTAGTGGTAAGGTGGGTTTCACTTTCTGGAAGTCTTCCCAGCTCCAATTCCAGAGGCCCTATTTCAATTCTCATGAAGAACATGAAAATGTAGTGCAATGTGAGGATATGTTCTAGAGTGCTTCATTAATTCAAATATTTTGAGAGCATCCTTGGAAAATACACATTGTGCATATCCTGAAATCATTGCATTCCATGGCATGACACCTCTTTGGGGTGTTTTGTGAAACAGATAACGTGCCTTTTCTATGCTTCCATATTTTGCATACATGTCCACCAAGTCAGTTGCAACTACAACATCTAATAATTTATTCCTCTATTCTTTATGCTTTGATGGATGTCCATACCCTGTTCCAATGCTCCTATTTTGGCACCAGCCAGGTAGGGAGAATGCTAGTAATAGTTGTGGAGTCTAGCTTTACAGCTACCAATTGCATTTTCTTAAAAGTTTTTAAAGATTTTTAAAAAAATCCATTTTGTGCATATCTTGCAATCATTGCATTCCATGAGATAACTTTTCTATGAGGCATTCTATCAAACAGTTTACGTGCCTTTTCTATGCTTCCATATTTTGCATACATGTCTACCCAAGCATTTCCAACTATAATATCTGAAAAGAATCCTCATT
The DNA here is from genome assembly GCA_007258455.2 of Sequoia sempervirens. Lineage (NCBI taxonomy): Eukaryota > Viridiplantae > Streptophyta > Pinopsida > Cupressales > Cupressaceae > Sequoia > Sequoia sempervirens. The sequence continues at coordinate 15,018 of VDFB02285121.1, read as the reverse complement.
CCATGATGATTTGATGGCTATCCATACCTGTTCAAAAGCTCCCATTTCAACATAGGTAGGGGCTCTCTTTTCAGCATAAGTAGGAAGGATGCCATCGATTGACAAATTTGGCTTGTTTTCTATGGCCTTAGGATACCCCTTCCACTTGCCTGCTGAATGACTTCTCCTCATTGCTTTGATAAAACATTTCAACATTTAACACCAACCCAACAAACTAACAAACAAACACAGCGAAACAAATAAAGTAGTTAAAACCCACAACCTCAACAAAACAATCATGAAAGTGAAGACGTAACAACCCAACAACCAGAGTAATATCCTCCTTTAAATGAAACTTGATTCATTTCTGGACAATGGATTCCAGTTGGGGGTAGCTACTTTTATAAAATGTCCATGAAATCCCATTTTCCAAAGGAAGGTCTAACTCTAATGTTCTAAATGTTGCTCATACTCTGCTCCAATGCAAGCAAGTGAAATGGTGAGAGCAAAAAAAAAATAGAGCACATAAAGCTTCTCCATTGCAAAAACATATAGTGCTTAGATATCTCAGATAAAAACAATGTCGTGGGGTTCCCGGTGGGGTTTTTGCCGTCAGACTGGAGGAGATCCTGGTGGGGTTCCCCCATGTAATAGCCTATCGACTAATAAGTTATGATTTTTCTACGTTAAGATTTGAGGTAAATGGTAAAATTGTGTAATTTACTTATATGAAACTTGTTTCGAGACATGAAATAAGATTTCAACTAAAACTTCACACTATATAAATCTTATCGACTAAAAATATAATTTAAATATATACTTATTGAATATATGTATCTATATAATCCAATATGAATATAGCATCATGAATCATGTGTTGGCTTATCATGCATTCTCTTTCTTGCTTGTTAAGCTAATTCTTTAAATTTATATAAATCTAGATGAAATAATTGTGTTCTTATATCAACTAATGTAATAATGGGTAGAAGGTCCAATGAAGGATTACCCAACCATGAAATCAAAAAGGTATAATCACACTAACTAAATATATATTTATTTTATTATAGTCACAACAATATTACAATCTATTACAATGGGATTCCAATTTATTTATCTTTAACTATTTGATTATAATGCACCACTTATATAATTCAAAGGATATTGTAATATAATCTCATTCCCAACTTCACCCTACTTTAGTAATAGTTTCTATTGATCTTAATGAGTTATATAAAATATTCTCTATCTTAAAAATGATCTTAGTTAGCCAAAGGTGGCATAATTCTCAATGTTACAAGGATGTGTACTCATAAATCAAATTCAATGGTAATTGATCTTCATGGGATGCACACCATAAGCACTCTTGGGTCCTGCATACCTTTCTATTTATTCCTTTGCTATTGCAAACCTCAAAGAGCTATCACAACCAATTCATAGTGAACTAGATTTAGCCAAGATTCTTCAAAGCATAAATTTTTGGAGGCTATTTCATATACCTATGATGATGACAAACTTTGAGAAAGTGAATATGAAACTAAAGGATATTATAATGTATAACATATATCTTTTGGTGCAAGGTTAGACATGCCATTACAGTGAAATGCAATAGGATATTTAGTGACTAAAAGGTTACTTGAATATAATAAAAACCTAAAAATATAATACACAAGTAAAAGAAAATATTTTTGTTGATGCAATATGTCTCTTAAACCATAGGATGCTCTTGAATTGTTATCCCTAATAATTAATTATCTTTTATCTAAAAATTTTGGTGGAGGATGAAAATTCATGGTTGACCTATTACGTGGTAAGCTATTGATAATGCCCATGAAAAAAGGTTCAATTTCATAAAATACCTTGGGGTCAATGGTGGTCACCATAAGGTAGATGTACACATTAATTATTTGTTATCTTAAACATGTTTTAGGAAGGTGGAGTTAAGATATGCACATGGGACAAAGTTGAAAATATTAATTTAAGGAAAAGGGGACAAAGTGGTCAAAGACAAAGGTAAAGTTACATGATGTCTTAGAAATTTGAAAGATGACAATAATTTAATCTAAATTAACACTTAGTGAGCCTAAAAAATGAGTAGGAACAACATTAGAAATGGGTAAACAAGGATTGGTATCAACAAAGGTTGGGAACATGAGCTAAATGACACACAAAACACACACACAGAGGGGATAAAATGGACAAAAAACTATAATAAGGGTATGGAAATTTCATTTCTAAACCAGATCATTAAATATATGCATGCACCTCAAAGTTATGGAAAAATGTAATCATCATTTTTTTATACTATTTATTTTTGTGACCCTTTTGATGAAATTGTTTGATACATACAAATACCAATGAAATATGTGACTATAAAAATGTGATCTTTCTAAAATATCATTTTATCCCTCCATATATAGACATTTCCATACTCCTAGCACCTACCTTACTATTATATGTAGACATATAAATACATTTATTTTATCTTAGCACATGTCACATACACCTATACTGTTTATCTTCTTAATCTTTAGGCCAAGAGGCTTCTACAATGGCATCCAAAATTCTCTGTAAAGTTTTTGAAGCTGCATTTAAAATGACAAGCAGGTGAAAGTCATGCTTTTACACGGAAAGACGTCTACAGTGACATCCAAAAATTTGTGTAAAATTTTTAAAGCTGTTATTTTTAATTTTAAATATTGGCAGCCATTTCTATGTACAATTGCTTATGATTTTAAACTCGTGTTTGAACATAATAGCGGAATATGGAGAGAATGATGGTGGTTACAGAGCTAAAAGCACTAAAAGAAACGATGCATTTGGTGTGAGCAGACACAAAGTTGGTCATGCAGAAAAGATGTTATGTACAACCTTTAACAGTTGTAAAAGAGCGACACATTTGGTGTGAGCAGAATCAAAATTGTAACAGCCATAGGTATGTATTTTTGTGCTGATGTAGTGGCAACTAGCAAATTTGTACAATTTTTAAATATTTAAAACTGTGATTCTTACTGTGGCTCAGAGATTTTCAAATATTTTCTGTTTCCATATATAGGAAGACCTTACACTGGAAGCAGTGAATGCAGTATTCGCATGATCTATTTTTAGCAGGCAGTCCGCATGTGGATAATCATATCTACATGCAGATGGTAACCATATCTGATCTATTCAATTGATAAGAATGATCAAACTTTTGTAAGGTTTTTTTTTTCCCAACCATATTATGTCAATAGAACCTATTTACAAGTTCTGCTATTAAAAGGGCTTTTAGGATCAACTAATTTCTAGTCTTATTAAGGCTTCATGGTAATAATAGAAAACCATCAATGATTATGGAAAACAAAAGACAGAGGGCTGAGCAGAGCCATTATTTTTTCCTCGATGACGTCATCTGATTTTCCCTGAACATTTTGTTCAATAAAGTTAAGACATAATCTTCATTAGCAGCTTCACCATGTGGGGTGCATGTTTTCGGGCTGATATATGGTTCTGTAAGTTACAATAGAAAGATTAGGAATAATATTATGGATAAGAAATTATGTGAAAATATGAAGTATTGGAAAAGGGGTAATTTACACTAAGTATATTATATGTTTTGTGGTTGTTTAAAATTGAGTTAAAAGATAATGGTGAAAAGTGTATAGTGATATTTTTCTATTTAACTTTATTCATATATGATTATTATCATATCTCACTCTTATATGTGCATGTTTCGATACACTTGATTTATATGTTCACAATCTATGAACTAGTCCATATACTAATCCTCATTAAGGCATTATATGTCATGTAATTTTTTTTGTTTGTGTAATACAAGATCAAGTTTATACTTAAGAAGTTAAATGTGTGAAGGCATGTGGGATTTGTTGATGGCTCTTCCGACACAACCAGCATCAACTAGAATAAAGAACACTCTACTTCTCCAAAAAAATGATCAATCCCAATAATCAATCGACTCCAAGGTTCCTTTTTTGTCATTTTTTGGAACGATGGAATAATTGAGTGCTCTATGGGATTTGTTACATAAGACCATGTGTTAGTAAATATCAAGCTAGATAAATACTCTTAATCAAATTTATGAAATTCTGCTAAATCAATAGATACATCTTTAGACTACTTCACATCTCTCAAAATAGTAGATATACTTTTGGGTTTTCAAGTGCAAAGAATAATCATTCTATCTCTTCTCCATTTTTTATCCACTATTAATCTAATTCTAATATAATTTAATCTATTGTAGGTCTACTCAATCTAAGAGATTATAAAAAAATCAAAAGAATTAAGTTTAAATATTCAATAATAAAATAAAATATTTAAAATACCTATAAAATGATTCTTAAAAATAAAATAACTAAAATTTTAAATACATATAATAATATATATTATATTATTGTTTATTTATATATTACTTAAAACATAATTAAATAAAAGAGATTTGATGAAAAAAAAAAACAAATAGAAGAGAATTGATGAAACAAAAAGAACAAATAAATAAATAAATAATAAAAATAATAAATCAATTAATAAAGAGATTTGATCGCAAAGAGAAATCAAAGATTTCATCACAAAGATAAATCAATCAAAAAAAGAAAATTAGAGAATTATAACTCTCCGCTATTGTATATATATTAATATATAATATATGTATGCTAGTGTTAACCATCTAAATCTACATACTTTCTCAACTCTAAGACATTTCTATAATTTCATGGCAAACACACAATAATTATAAGCTTGTCCCTTAACTTTATATAATTTTAATAATTATAAACTTGTGGCTTTCATTAAATTGCTTATAGTTTAAATATGCATATTTTTCATTGCTAAAACTAAAGACAATGATACAATTTATAAATTCAATTGAAATTATTTATATATATTTTATTTTAAAACTTCATTCAAAATCTTGATGTAGGAACATCTTGGACAAATGGATTATCCTCATCCACCAAAAATTTGGTTCAAATATTGATATTGATATTGATTAAATTTGGTTCAAATATTGATATTGATATTGATATTGGTTCAAATTGTTCAAATATTTGATTTTGAGGAGTCATTCTTTTTCATACCTCTTAAAATTCTTTTAAGGATGTTTACATAATTTAACTATGGGCAGAATATTATTTTCCTTCGTGATTCTCTTTTTCATTTCAGAGATTCATTGTCAAGATAGGGGAGAGGACCCAATACCTGAGCATGTTTCAATAGTTGTGATAGTAGTTGATTATATAGTGCCCAATATTTTTATCAATATTGGATCAATAGTTGTGACTTTAAAGTTGTTAGTGTTGATGATGACTACCCATAATTAAACAAAATGTACTCCTTTGATCTAAAAAGCAACCAATCATGCAATTCCACATCAGCACTCAATAAAACATGCTGTGAATGAACAAGTATTGGTCTCACCATTTTTTGGGCCTTTCTAGACATCTTGACAAAAAGCATTCTGATGTGATATCATATTTGATGATGTGGTCCTGAAACCTTAGTTATAAGCAACGGACTTGCCAAGTAAGCTGCTGTAAAAAATTGGGAGTGATATGAAATTTTCACATAAGATAATTAGAAGTACCAAGTTAGGGTGCATAACTACTCACCCCTAATAGATCACAGTGTCCAATAAATTTGACTTATCGGACTTCTTTGAAAACTAAAATAATCATTGTGCCATCACTTCTTAATTATATACAAATTTAATCAAATGTGAAGGTTTTGAAGCAGCATTTGTATCTTGATGGACGTCTCACATTCTTTAATGCACACTAATAGAAAATAGAAGATGAAAGGGAAAACAAAGGAGGAGATGATGTGTAAGTGATAGCGCTGGAACATGAAGGGCAAGCGCAACATTTAAAAGTAGCCTTTGAAGGCATGAGAGGGGAGAATAGAGGGCTGCAGGAGACTTGTGACAAGTCTTCGCAGGGGAAAGAAGGCTGAGATAGGGATGCGTAGAGAAGAGAGAGAAGCAGCAAAGAAATGGGGCTGCAATGAACTTGGTACGGAGGCATGGAACTGAATTTTAAAGCTAAATTAAAAGCTTGGAAACAAAACAAATTGATGACATGAGGAACAGAGCATAGGCTGCGAATTCAAGGAAAGAGGCACTTTGGATAATGGCGCAGAAACAAGAAAGGATGAGCTGCATTTAGAATTTGTAAAGTGAAAGCACTGGAGTAAGAAAAGGCCGTGACACAGTAAAGTTATGCATATTCCCTTAAATCAAATTATGGAATGGTAGACTATAGAGAACCGGCTGCATCGATTTGTATGGGGCAGCATATGGAGAAAAATTTAAAATAAAATACACAGCCAATGAGAGATAGGGGAGGTCAATAGTTGAGAGCAGATCGGCCAAGTGAATAGAAGAGTAATCATGTAAGACTAAGGTGCAGCTGTAAGGGTAGCTGCGCGCCGTCCGCAGCCAACCAGCAGCTATATAGCAATCAATAAAATTGATGTTTGCTGATTCCGAGTCTTGATAATATTTTTGGTACTGTTTTAAACGCTTTCGTACCTCCGGTAATGCCAGCTATATACTTAATCGTAAAATATTCATCGCGATATCGGGAGACTTCATAAAAGTTTGTTTTATTTGTAACCGCCAGTGTTTGCATGGATTTACGAGGGCCGATAACTTCATGCCCGCTTAATGCTCGCAATCAAGATTTTAACCAGCCAGCGTGCAGCGGGGAACCTATGGAAAGCCGCCACCGCCAAAGGAAATATCGGGATGCGAAATATTTAATATTTAAGTTTGAATATTATGAAAAGGACAATGTATTAAATGTATTTTGACGGGGGAAAAGTTAGTTAGGTGAATTTGAAAATTGTATTCGTTTCCTCTCATCCGTGAAAATTCTTCACGTGACTTTTTACCTGGTGCATATATTATGTAATTGTATTTTTTTTAAAAACAAGTGAATGAGAATGAGAAGAAGGTGAATGTGAGCAAACAGAATTTACGAGCAGCAGCTCTGTGTGTTGAGAAAATATTAATATTTTATGTTTTAATTTTTACTGTGTGTGAAAAATTTTATCCTCCACACCTGCCTTCCATTGGTATTAGAGCCAAGTTAGAGTGTCGAGCAAGTTGATTATCAGAGTCAATTTTATCAAAGTAGATTATCTGGGTAAATTTCAAAAATGGCAGCAAGCACAAGCTTGACAAACCCACAAATTCCACAGTTTAATGGGAAGAATTATGAGTACTGGTCAATTACAATGAAAGCACTATTTAGCTCACAGGATATATGGGATTTAGTAGAGAATGGATTTGCAGAGCCAACAGATGCAGTAGCATACAATGCTTTAACACAAGCAGAGAAAGACTTATTAAAAGACACAAGGAAGAAAGATTCAAAGGCTTTATTTTATCTATTTCAAGCTGTACATGAGAGCATTTTTCCAAGGATTTCAGCAGCAACAAAGTCCAAACAAGCATGGGACATACTTCAAACAACCTATCAAGGCATGGAAAAAGTTAAAACAACAAAGCTACAAATGCTGAGAAGAGATTTTGAAACAATATGTATGAAGGACAATGAATCTGTAGATTCATTCTACACCCAAGTCATTGGGGTGGTTAATCAAATTAGGTCTCATGGAGAGAATCTGGAAGATACCAGAGTTGTTGAAAAGATTTTAAAGAGTTTTTCTACAAAATTTCTACGAGTTGTAGTTGCTATAGAGGAGACAAAGAATCTCTCCACGGTTAGCCAGTTGATGAGGTATGCATCTCTAATTTCTCATGAACAAAATTTGAAAAGGTCGTGAGATACATCAACTTTGGAGCATGCTTTCAAAACTTCGAGGCTTCATTTGGAAGGTTAAAGGAAAAGCCGGTAGATCAAGAGGAAGAGGAAGAAACTCTTACAGAGGTGAAAGATACAGTTTATCAAACTCAAGTGGAAGAGGCAACAATCAAGGCTCAAGCCAAAACTCAACACAGAATCAGTCACAAAATCAAAGGTATGATAAATCTCAAGTCCAATGTCACTATTGTAAAAAATATGGGCATTATATGAATGAGTGTAGAAAGAAGCAGTATGATAATAATAGAAAAAATGCAAATTTTTCAAGAGAAGGTCAAAATCAGGATTCAGATAAGAGAACAATGTTTTTAGCTTGTAATGTTGCTCAAGCAAATGAAAAAGATGTATGGTTTTTAGATTCAGGCTGTAGCAATCATATGACAGGGAATCTAGAAATATTTTCAAGTTTAAATGAGAATGTAAAGTTTGATGTTACATTGGGTAATGACAACAAAGTGTCAGTCAAAGGAAAAGGAGATGTCAATATTCTAACTAAACAGGGGGAGAAAAAGTATATTTCAGATGTGTATTTTGTGCCTGGTCTGAAACATAACTTAATGAGTGTAGGGCAACTAGTTCAAAAAGGGTATAGAGTAACCTTCAAGAATGGTCTGTGCACAATTTTAGACAAATACCCAAGCAACCAACTTATTGCAAAAGTCAGAATGACAAACAACAGAATGTTTCCCTTAAAGATAAGGCCAGATTTGAATATAAATTATGCTCAAACACAACACTTAATGAATTCACAAGTGGGTAAAGAAGAAACTACAGCAGTAGTGCAGACAATTTTTCAAGCTGAGATAAAAGATGGCCCGGTTATGGCACGATTTGGTCATCTCCAACTTTGGAGTTTAGAATTTACTTCATAGGAAAGGCATGGTCAAGGGACTACCTTTAATAGAAAAACGAGAAGAAAGGGTATGTGAAGGGGTGCATTTAGGAGAAAGCAAGCATAGAGAACCATTTTCTGCCCGGGGAAAGTCAGCTAGAACCACAAAAGCCCCTTTGGAAATTATACATTGATTTGTGTGGACCTATGCAAACACCCACCTTCAATAGGTAGTTTTTATTTTACATTCGTGATGATTATTCAAGAAAAACATGGGTTTATTTTCTAAAGCAGAAAAATGAAGTGTTTGATCTGTTTCGTCTGTTCAAGAATTTGGTTGAAAAACAGAGTGGTTATTATATTAAAGTGTTGAGAACAGATAGAGGTGGTGAATATATTTCAAGAGAGTTTTTTAATTTTTGTAAGGATCATGGAATTCACAAGCAATTCACAACTAGATACACACCTCAACAAAATGGAGTAGCTGAAAGGAAAAATAGAACAATCATGGAAATGGCTAGAAGCATGTTGAAAGCCAAACATTTGTCAAATGAATATTGGGCAGAAGCAATTTCTTGTGCAGCCTATATAATGAATAGGTGTCCAACAAAAAGTGTTATGAATATAGTACCTGAAGAAGCATGGACAAGAAGAAAACATAGTGTTACTCACATGAGAGTATTTGGATGTGTAGCATATGCACATGTGCCTGATGAATTGAGAAGGAAGCTAGATAACAAAGGAGAAAAATGTATATTTGTTGGATACAGTGAAGAATCCAAAGCTTATAAGCTCTATAATCCAACAACAAAGAAAGTTATAATCAGCAGAGATGTACAATTTGTAGAAGATGAAGCATGGGATGGAAGCATAGAGAAGACAGTCAATATTTCAGCAAGTATACCTCAAGAGGAGAATGAAGTTCCAGCATCAAGAAATGTTCCAGCTATTGTGACTCCTACCACTCCCATTCAAGCTCAACAAAGTGGTCCACAAGTGACACCAGCATCGACTATAAGAACAGCCTCAATCATTCAAGGAAGCAGTCCAACAAGAGGACAACAAACACCATCTACAGCAGGACCATCGGGTCCATATTCCACAAGTTCAAGTGATATGTCAAATCCTACTTTGGCAAGTCTGAGAAGACAGAAAATCAGAAGCATAAGAGATATATATGAGCAAAATGAAGGTGAGAATAATTCAGATCAGATTTCTCTTTGTGCATTTTATTCTCAAATAGAAGATCCAATTCATTTTGAAGATGCAGTCAAAGATGATAAATGGGTAAGTGTTATGGATGAAGAAATTGAAGCAATTGAGAAGAATCAGACATGGGAACTAGTCAGTCTTCCAAAAGACAAAGATGTCATTGGAGTGAAATGGATTTATAAAACCAAATTGAATGAAAAAGATGAAGTTCAGAAGCTTAAAGCAAGATTGGTTGTAAAGGGCTATTCACAACAGCCTGGAATTGATTACAATGAAACATTTGCACCTGTAGCAAGATTGGATACTATAAGAATGATTTTAGCATTAGCAGCTCAGAATAAGTGGTCTGTATTTCAAATGGATGTAAAGTCAACTTTTTTAAATGGTTATTTAGAAGAAGTTTATGTGGATCAGCCACCTGGGTATGAAATTCTGGGTCAAGAAGACAAAGTTTACAAATTGAAAAAGGCACTGTATGGATTGAAGCAAGCCCCAAGAGCTTGGTATAGCAGAATAGATAGTTATCTTTTGCAGAATGGATTTAATAGATGTAGCAGTGAGCCCACACTGTATACAAAAATGAATGAAGAAGGTGAAATACTAATAGTATGCTTATATGTGGATGATTTAATTTTCACTGGCAATTTGTCAATTGATCTGTTCAAGGCAGACATGAAGAAAGAATTTGAAATGACAGACTTAGGTCTGATGAAGTATTTTTTAGGCATTGAAGTGAATCAAAATGAAAGTGGTATTTTTATTTCACAGTCAAAATATGCAAATGACATTTTGAAGAGGTTTAATATGATGAAGTGCAAACCAGAACCAACACCTACAGTGACAGGTCTGAAACTAAGCAAGGATGATAGAGGGTCTAATGTTGATCCAACTTTGTTTAAGAGACTTGTTGGAAGTCTCATGTATCTCACAGCCACAAGGCCAGACATTATGTATGGAGTAAGTTTGATTTCTAGGTTTATGGAAACACCAAAAGACACCCATTGGAAAGCAGGGAAAAGAATTTTAAGGTATGTAAGTGGAACAAGAAATTTTGGCATTAAGTATTCAAGTTCAGATGAGTTCAAACTCATAGGATACCTGAGCGATGGCTGTCTTTGGCGGTAGCGTGTGTGAGAAAAATGCGTGCAGTTATGTAATTTGGAGAATTTGGGGACTCAAGGAGTTGACATGGTCTTCAAAGAAGCAGCCAATAGTTTGTCTTTCATCAGCAGAAGCAGAGTATGTGGCAGCCACAAGTGCAGCATGTCAAGCAGTTTGGATGAGAAGAATTTTGAAAGAATTGCAAAATGAACAAATAGAGGCAACAAAAATTTACTGTGATAATAATTCAGCCATAGCTCTTTCGAAAAATTCAGTCTTTCACAAGAGAAGCAAGCACATTGATACGAGGGTATCATTTTATCGAGGAGTAATTAACAATGAGTGATATATTTTAGAGTTTTCTGTGGTCGAGGAGAAGATAATTTTAAGGGGGAGGTTGGAATATTAACCCTAAGCCAAGGCTACCGCTATTCATCGCTTATATCGCAATCACAAATTAGCCATTATGATTCCGCCGAGTCTTCTTAATGTTTTGTTTTATTTCAACCGCCGTGACTTCAATGCCCGCTATATCGCAATCAATAAAATATTCATCGCGATATCAATGAGTACCGCGTTTGTTTTATTTGTAACCGCCAGTGCTTACCGCAGCGCACGGCCGTCAACTAACCGCTGCCCGTAATATCGCAATCAAGATTTTAACCATCGCGATACCGCGGGGAACTATGGAGAAAGCCGCCACCGCCAAAGGAAATATCGGGATGCGAAATATTTAATACTTAAGTTTGAATTTTATGAAAAGGACATTGTATTAAATGTATTTTGACGGGGGAAAAATTAGTTAGGTGATTTTGAATTTTAAATTGTAATTTCGGGCTTTCTCATCCGTGAATTTTTTCACATGACTTTTTACCTACAGCATATATTTTGTAATTGTAATTTTATTTTTAACAAGGGTGAACAGAAGAAGGTGAAAGTGAGCAAATAGAAAATTACGAGCAGCAGCTCTGTGTATGTGTGTTGGAAATAATATTTTATATATTTTAATTTTTACTGTGAAAAATTTTATCTCCTCTCGGCCCCTTCAAGACTAAGGTGCAGCTGTAAGGGTAAATGTATGCACAGTAGAGAAGAATTTACATCACCGTTTGATTGTTATTTGTTCATAAAATCTGTGTTTCAGAATTTGTGGTAGGAGGAGGCCATGACAGGTCAGGGGAATTGTAATTTGTAATCGAATTTGAATAGAGTTAATAAAATCTGAATTGCTTACAATCTTTGTTTCGTTGGTTGTTGAATCCAGGCAGAGAATTGCCTATGAATTTGTTTTCTGTTTTGAGTTAGTGTGCAGGCATCAAATTTTGTTATATATTTAAATTAATTGAAATAAATGCATAATAAAATATCAATCAGAATCTTAAATAGAACTACATATCTCCATAAATACAAGATAATCTAATCACTTGAGTATAATCAATATTATATACAGCACCATCATTTGAAAGATATTTTAGTTAGGTGCAAAGCATTCTTAAAATATGTCTATGAACCAATCTGCCCTCTTAATAATTTTGCTTTATTTCTAATTCAATCATATCTTTGTCACATATGATGGATCTGGGATACTCCGATGTAATTCTTTTGGATCTTCCACATTACTAGCTTCCAACGCATAACCAACAGTATTCACAGCAAGATCTATATTTTTTTCACATGTACCAATGAATATATCCTGTTATCAAAAGTATGGAAAAAACTATTAAATATCAAGATAGATTATACAAACAATTTGAATTAAAATGAGAACAGATTTCCATAATTCATTAATTTTACTGACAAATGTTTCTGGATTAGATTGTGTCAGTGTTTTAACATCAACTTTTCAGATCACACTCTATGATCCATCATTTTTTACACCTTATGCTCTTTTGTTCATCTTGATGATGGATCATGGAGTTTGATCTGAAACGTTGATGTAAAACACAACAACACAATCTAATCCAGAAACATTTGGCAATAATATAAGAAACTTACTGATTTGTAGACACCAAAATCCTTCCCACTAACTTTGGTGACCACACTAACTGGTCGATGTGATACAACCATCTTAATTGAATTTTCATCCACACTTGGCAGATGTTCCATTTGCTGCAACAACATATTTATATTTAATATATTTCTTCCTATTTAAGGTGTTTGAAAAACTCAACTAAATATTATAAAAATGTATATTAAAAATAATTAAAATGATTTCTTGGCATTGTTCATTTAGATACAAGGGTTCAATTTTCTATTCATCTATTGTAGACTCATACTCTAAACCCTTGGTAGACTAGTGTGCTAATAGATTTTGTTTGCAAATTTGAACTATTCACATTAACACAATATGTGCATGCTGAAAATGAAGTCAATTATTTATGACTACCAAACTCAAATCACACTAAAAGTTCTCATATTATCATTTAAGAAAAAATAATATACTTAAAATATAAAATAGATGATTGAAAAGTCTTAATGCTCTGAACATACCAACTGTTGGTTGCAGGTACCATCAGCAGCCTTATACTGATAATCATCCTCATCAGAAATTCCAACTTTGTTGATGCAGGTAAAGAGAAAGCCAAATGGTTAAAAATATATATCAATTATAATAATAAATTTTATAACAAAACAAATAAATAGAATTGTTATATATTGTTCAATGAATTCTTAAATATTAGAATTTTAAAATAAATTCAGTTTAAAAATAAAATATTTGTCAAATTTTACAAAATCAAAAGATTGCAGTACAATTGACTGAGTGCAATTCATCAGATTCATAAGATGATGATATTGTTCTTGATTATCCCATCCACCAAATTTTAGATAAAAAAAATATATGATAAGTAAAGGTATCTTATATCAGATAATAAAATGAATCTTCGAAATAAACCCCTCTTTTTATCACACTGAAAATGGTTTTATTTAATCTTACAATGTCAAAGAGGATTATTTTCAGGGCTAGAATATAAAAACTTACCACAACCCTGGCTTTTAACAGGTACCACGGCTCCTTCCATCATACAGTCTACAGTTGCAGGTAAATCATCCTTGGATGAATCATCCTCATAAGTTCCGCAACACATGCGGTTGACTTCTTCACAGGTGAGATCTGAGAAATGGTTGAGGCCCAGCTTATAACTAGAATGTTTTCGGTTGTGCTTACAAATGTAACACCAATTCTCCCTGAAAACATCTAGTTTGAATTTTTTCTCATGTTCATCTTTGTAAGTCTTCCCATGATCGCTCATCCACTGTTCGAATCTGCGCATCGTTTTTTCTTCAGATTTCTTCATTGCGAATTTGCAATTTTAACCTCAAACTATGTTTGTTGAGTTTAACAGGAGTGTCTCAACCTGTTCACCGTAAATAGTGCATGCAATGAAGGCCTTTCCTCATGCAGGTCGATGGAAGACTTGTTGACTATCAGTTTCATCTCTTTTGATCAATGGTATAAGCACGAATTATGGATCTTCATCTTCCAGTTTGTTAAACATGCGTTGATGGTTCCCTTCATGGCGACAATTACGGAGGAGGTTATGTTTTAGGATATTTCATGCAAAGATTGAATCTTTAGTCGTATCCCTTGTCAAAGAGGTGATTATGCAGTTAGTAACTGTTGTGAATGCCAAGTGTGCGATCAGTTGTTACGTTCAGTTTTGAACGCAAGTTTATACTTTTAGTTTGTTATGAATTGCACGATAGAAGAATATCTCTATTGCAATTCAAGATATTATGAATTATGATATAGTGTGTTAAGTAGAGAGAGATAGAGAGTTTACTGAGACACTGTTATGCTGTCAGAAGTATCCCTATTTTTGTTGAAGGTTTGAGAATACCTGGAGAAACTTAGTGTTGATACTGTATTGTAATTATTTGTTGTTGATAATACAAAGTGCATTGGTTTTTGGTTTTGGTGTGTGTGGTTTTTCATCTGGAACAGCTTTCCCACATAAATCTGTGTGTTATGGTGTTATTCTTTTATACTTGTATTTGAATATGTTTTATGTTTCATTTTGCACCATCTCCCCCATGTATATTAGTGTTGGAAGCGTTGTTCCGCACCTTTGCTTCCTTTCA
>VDFB02285120.1:0-23064 GCA_007258455.2 Sequoia sempervirens | reverse complement strand
TTGCAAAGAAAAGATACCCCCTGTGTATTAGCTCGGGTTATCTGAAAAGTCTTATATTTCATGCATTTTATACATAGATATAGCCCCTCTAGTCACAACCATACACTCTGTATTTCACTCTTTTGTGCATAGAAATGATGTTTATGTTCTCACTTCGGCAGAAAATCATGAAAAACTTACATTTCTGCAATTTGAGACTATGGTTTTGTTGCCCGATGCTTCCTCTCAGTTTTATATATTACACCAAATAAGCCTAAAATAGTAATAATGGATATATTCTACATTTCTTGTAGAGGGTTGTTTGTGATGTTGGGCCCTATTTCACATGTCTCAATATATCCTCTTATGAGACTTGGAGAGTTATGCCATTCCATGAATGGTGAATGAGTAAAACATAACCACTTAACATTTGATCACTAACCACTATCTTAAAGGTTGCCAATATGACGGTCTCATTTATCTCGTGATATTCTTGATATCTTCTTGATAGCTTCAGATATTTGATATAAAACTTTATGATTTTCCTGAATAACTATATGTCATTTATGACAATGACCAATAACTCACTTCCATAAATGATGTGTATTGGTTCAAGCAAACCATAAAGAGATGAACCCTCTTTCATTCATTGTCAAAAGTACACTATGACAACATGTTGGGCTCAAACCTCGTGGGAGCCACATTTAAACCCACATGTTGCAATTTGATGTAACAAAATAGCAACATTATTTTCTCTATATCTGCATAGGAAGCAAACATGTTAGAAAAATAAATGCATATTTTGGATGTGTTTGATGACTTATTGTTCTCTAGGAAATCCAAGGTTTGCATGCTTGTTTAATGTGTTTGGAGATCAGTTTCTATGTTCATGGGTGCTTGTACATGTAATGTGAGAGACCTTCATTTCTCTAATAGCATTTTATCACTCAGATGTAGGAACTAGGAGTAATATGAAGTTAAGGAGGACACAAAGCAACTCAAGGTGGAAGACAAAGCAAGGAAACACACACTAAACCAGTTATTCAGGCAATGACTGGCCTCTTTCCTTACATGTGCATTATATTTTTTTTTTTACCTATCAATGGATATGTTTTTCTTCATTTACATTGAACAAGTTAGTCTCACGGCTTGTGTGAGACAATATGCACTTTTAGAATCAATAAAGATTACTTTTTCAGAAAATATTTGTGTAAATCCTTCCTATGTTACTTGCACTTGTATAAATGCAATAATCTATTAATGTAATCTTTTGATTTCTACTTATGCACTTGAATGGAGCTCTACCTGATTGAGCTAGCAATGAAATTAGGTAACAAAAGGATTGGTTATTTCTTCATGGACATAACCCATATTGGGTGAACCACATATATTTGTGTTTCTATGTTTTATGTTATTTGTATGTTTTATCTCTACATTCATTTTATCGTATATTGCTATGCTATCCTATTCCTAACGTGTTGAATGTGAAGGTTTGGATGGTGGATGTAATGCAAATTTCAACCAAGATATTGAGGTAGTCTACAATGAAGGAAAACACAACATTGATGCACAATTCAATCAAATATTGTATTCCCAAATTGATTCAACCATCAATGAATTGCTTAAGATACCCATGCACATTGTCACCAAAAAAAATAGAAGTGTATATGATAATGTAATTCAATTGAGACGATAGTATTGATTGTTAACAATAGATGACTATATGAGTCTTTTAATGCAGCAAGAGGAAAGAATGAAATAACTAAAGGAGCTAAAATTATGAAAGCGACAAAAAATTGAGGACAGAAAGGCAGTGTGTGTTGTGGAAAGGGAATCGAAGGAGCAAGCTAAACTAGATAGGGAAATACAACGTCAATCAAGAGAGCAGCAAAAACTTATACAAAGGTAGGAAAAGAAGCTGAAAAAAGAGCAAGAGAGGATTCAAAGGGAGAAAGACTATGATGTTCCCATTTTTTCTTAAAGTCTGATTTAATTATTTAAATATTGAATTGGTCTTTATTTTTCTTAAAAAGGATTTTTCATTATTTAATTATTTAATTATATTTGGACTTTATAAAAGTTATTGATTAATGATAAATATTTGATACTTTATAAAATTTTTATTCCAAATTAAAAATTGATTGTGTTGCCATAATGCAAAAAAGGAATTAGTTGCCATAACGGAAGGTGATGGTCTTTATTAAGTTTTTTGGGCGATTTCAGAAGGGGGCATGGAAGATTGTATAATGTTTGGCTTTTGAATTGAAGAACCTAAGAATGAAAACTCTCAGACTTCAGGGCCATTCTCGGACGAAAACCTGGGTTGGTCATGTTTGGTTTATATTCATAGTTGATTATCAAGCTTTGTGCGGATTCCTATCTGCACTGGAGAAAAGGATGAAAATGTGAAGTTTGTTAACATTCTGAACAATTGAGGAAGAATCAAAATCATATGAATTTCATAGTTGGAACATTATTTTGTTTTGAATCCAATATTCTATTTTGCCGAAGCTATTTATTAGAGGAAACGGGCATAGAGGTATTTGCTCTGAAATCGTCTCTATTGCTATTGGGTAGGCATTGTTGCTATATTATGATTTCAGTTGTGCATTCTAATGTTGATATTTATTGTTGAGTACCACCATGGACTCTAATTTGGCGTTGATATTCATTGTTGAATACCGCTGTGGACTCTAATTTGGCAAAATTCTTGATACTCGTGATATGTTTGTTGAAGACTAAGCGAACAACAATTGAACATGGGAATGTCTCAATACCGTGGCTTATTCAATGGGATGGAGATGTCCAAAAACAATGATAAGGAGATTTGACATTTAAGTATACTGGGCGATGCATATTGGGCGTTCCTCATGTGAATTTTATTCTAGGCATGACTCACAGCAGTAGAGCGTCATTCTCACAATACGGGAGTGCTCATGGTCAAGAATGATACATTCACATTTTCTATGTATCTTCTATATGGTCAGGAATATTACATCGCATCTTCACGGGAATACATATGCTCTGATACCATTATGTTTCAGCTATCTTTCTGATATTCATTGCCATCATATTGAATTGGTCTGCCAAGGATGTCTGAAGCGAATATTACATCGCACCTTCACGGGAATACATGTAACGCCCCACCACGCAACCCTAGGGGAAGTTGCAATTTACTACACAAACAAACTATTTTTTATTTTTTAAATAAGAACAATTAACATGCAAGTTCACTAACCAATTGCCAACAACCCCTAAGGTTACAAGACTGAGTTACTTAAACCCAAACAAGAAACAAGAATGAACCAAAACATTTAATTACTTAAAGCATTAAGAACACATACATTCCAAATAAGATTAATTACTTTAAGAATCATAAATACCACATGATTTCAAATAACAATTAATTTACAAGAAGATTACAACACTCATTCCCTGAATGAGATAAATCCAATAATCATGATTACATATTACAAATTCCACCTCGATAACAAGTGAGGGGTAATAAATACAAGATCAACAAAATGAATAAAGCATGACAAGAAATTGGATCCCATGAGCTCTCCAACTTGAAATCTCGTCCACACGAACAAGAAGAAAACCAACGGATTAAGGTGCACGTTCCACCCAACCGTGTGATACCCAAAGGCTCACCCCTCATGCTAGGAGATAGTAACCAGGAATCCAACACAAGACCATCTACCACTAGACACATGCTACAACATAAACTGAACTGAAACAACAACAACCACCAAATCCCTTAACACAAGGATTACAATGCTTCCAGAGAACAAGATCATGAACATCAACTGAATACCACACACTAACTGACTGACTGCTGACATAGGTAGAGTGTCATACATAAATTTCCATGAGTTACCCTAGCTCAACCTTCCTAGGCTACCGGACCCCCATCTTGGGTTACCTTGGCTTGCCTCTACTGGCCGCCGAACCCTCATGCAAAACTATGCGTCTCGTCTCATCTCAAGCCTTAACAAACACAAGCTTCAAGAGAGAGACATTCATTATCTTTGTTTAGTGTGAAAGTGCCCCATTAATTTCTTTTAAGTTATTGCTTGATTAAACCCTAAGTGAGTTACCCTGGCGCCCCTTTGTGTGCCAAACCCCCACAAAGAGCCACTCTCCTAACAGCAACACAACCACGGTACAAAACCACAATCCAATGGTTAACTAGATAGGACGACCTCTCCAATCCAAGGAGGCAACATACAACAAAACCCACTCCAAACACTTGGAGGAACACGAAAAAAATGTCCACTCCTTCCAAGGAGTCACAGACCACACAAACCCTCTCCTAATCCCAAGGAGGCACAAATCCTCGTTCGTGGAAACCGGGTACAACATAATACAACTCTACACATTTCCCAAGGTGATTCGTAAATCGAACCACTACATAAAACATCCCAAACTAGAGGACTCCTCTGGAAGACTTACAAGACAATTAACCCCATTTGCCCAACATCAAGAATGACCAAAACATGGTTTAGAAAGCAATTTCGACAACTCAATAAACTACTATTAGGGTTTCGTAAACCCAAACCAAACATTGGTATAGTACACGAAATAAATTTAATTAACTAGCATTATTCATTCATACTCAAATAAATCAACTCGCATTGACAATAGTAAGGAATTTAGAATCTAACCATTTAATTTCATTTTCCTCTATTATAAATGATATTCAAAATAAAATTTTAAATAAAGCCATTTAATTATAAAATCAACTTTTAAAATAAAAGCATTTGATTATTTAAAATCTACTTTTAAATAAATCAATTAACTATTAAAATACAACTTTCTAAATAAATTATTTGAATATCTAAGGTCTACTTTTAAATAAATCAAAACATTTGATTAAAATATCAATTTGTGCATCTATTAACTTAAAATAATCATTTCAAAAAAATAATACATCTAAATATCTAAATGAATTAAATATTCATATAAAAACACATATATCTACTCAATGAATATATACACAATTACATGTATATATATATTTAAATATTTTAATACTTTTAAATCAACCCATTTAAAAATCAATAATTAGATATATAATAAAAAAAAATTATTTAAATTAATACATTGAATATATTATATTTTATATAATATATAATATTAAATATTATATATGTTATATAAAATATAATATAAAATAATATAAATTAAATTAAATTAAATTAAATTTTAAATTTAAAAATTAAAAAAGATATAAAAAACAAAAGCCAAGCATGATGGCTTGGCCTTACCCTTCCAAAGTAGGGTGACCTAAAGATGGAAGGTTGTTCTTGTGAGCCGCGGGCCGCGTTGGGGCTGGCTGTGATGGTGCGCAATGCCTTCATACGTCTTGCTCTAGTCAGCAAAGCACCCCCCACACTACAACAATAAAAACTCAAATGGAATTTTATTTTATTTTTGTATTTTCTTTTTTTTTTAAAAGAACAAAGGAACCTCCCATCTCTTGACGGAAATTTCACAGAGGAAAAAAAAACAGAGGATTGATATAAAAACGAAAATTTTAAATAAAACCCTCCCAGCACAACAGCATAAACTTTTATATGCTATACATATATTTTTATTATTATATATATATATACATATAAATTCCATTTTATAAATAGGTTGAGCAAATATTTTTCTTGAGGACAAATCTAAGAAGACTTTTAAACACAATATCATGATGTAAATTTCTGGGTATTCCTCAAATTGAACATAGAAGTTAAAACTTTTCATTTGAATCCTTCCAACTTTTTTATTGCTAGTTTTAAAACAAATTCTCATGGGTTTTAATTGAAGTTCCAAACAACAGTTCAAAGATTTTTCAACAGCATAATGAAAGTTTCAAAACTCATTTCCAAAAAGAAAAATAGAATGAAGGAGGAACCTGGTTTTTTCTCCACAAATAGAAGGATGCAATTGGTGTTTTTAGATCTCTTTCCAGCTCACCAAGAAAATCCCCTTGCTTCTTCAAGATTCCAAGAACAAAAAGGCCAAATCTTTCCTCCTCCTTTCTTCCCCAATTTTTCAAATTAAAAACCAAAATGAAATAGCCATTCCTCCAAAATAGAGTTTTCCCAATTTGGTCAAACCCCTAAAATATCCCCACCCACTAAATTTATTGCAAAATTTGGAGGATATTTCCATTTTTTATTTAAAAAACAAATTTCTATTTTCTAATTCCAATCACATGCATTTTCCAAAATTCTTTAAAACAAAAGAATACATTCTTTGCAAATAATTTACTTTCTCAATAATTTCCCAAAAGTGAAATTAAAAAAAAAACATATTTTCATTTATTTATTTATTTATTTTAATTTATCTCAAACTATCCAAATATGATTTATATTTATATTTTGATTAAATCTTAATATCCAATAATTGCCAAAACAACTATCACATTTAATAAATCCCCCTTAATCTAATTAATCACTAAACTCAATCTAATTTTATTAATTAAATCAAATCAATCAATAAAATAAATGACGTTTCAACATTGCAAATAAATACATTTAAACATCAATTTAACTACGCAGGCCATTTAATAACCTCTATAATTTGCAATTAAATAAATACTCAAAGTGAAATGAACCAAATTAAAACAACCAACCCAACAACAACTTGATGACACACTATGACTAGGGTGATGACTTGGCACGGAAAACCTAGCTACTATCTCCCAATCGATTTCCGTTGGTCAATGGACACACTCAAACTTGTGAACCAGGTGGAGTCGATGTCATGTACCTATCAACCTGCAACAAAGAGTACATCGAACATGCATATATATATAAAATGATCAAACACACCGTAAAGAGGAAATCTCAAAATTGTAGGGCACTCGCAAGCGAGTGATACAATCTCGTCCCCTTCACCAATACACAATTACTAACTGACGATGCTAACATCAATGATATGATCAACAGCATAAAACATCGTTAGATCAAATATCTTCTAAGTTAATCCAAAACATGCCTTAAGGATAACATCAGAATAAAATAACATCACATTAAAATATAACATTAACATCGTTTAACAAATAACGGTCAAAAGTAACCAAGTTCCAAAGTCAAAGCATAAACATAAACAACATACAAAGAAGAACATTACCGAACAAAAGAGCTAAAACGGACAGGTGTTACAATACATATGTTCTGATACCGTTATGTTCCAACTATCTTTCGATATTCTTTGCCATCATATTGAATTGGTCCGCCAAGGATGTCTGAAGCGCTTGAAGTCATCTATGGTTATAAGTGATATTCGAGTTGCATTGGTGCAGGAGTGTTTCTGGAGTATTTTCTGAATATATGGTGTACATTGGTTATACATGGTTGAGTTCCCATGAGCGCAAGGACCTCATGATCGACATTGTAAGTTTACACCTACTCCTGAATGGATGCAAGTATCATGGGTATGGAAATTAGTCTCATTTTTTGTATGTCTGAGCATTGTTTGTAGTGAAATTTGGCTGAGTACAATTAAGTCTTGGAATGTTTGAAGGTTTGCAATTTAAACTACTGTGTCAATTATGAACTCGTAATGCTTTATTTAATGTTTTGTTGTGAAGTTGTAATGCTTTGTGTATTCAACAGTGTTGTCTTTCCTTCCAATAAACTGTGCTTATATAATCAAATATGAGTTCCCAATGGACTGACTAAATTCACACCATCAACGAATGTAAGTTCAATCAAGAAAATCAATAAGTAATATTGGAACAGCAATAGAAATCCGAGTTAAGGTTATAAATCTAAGCAGGGGTCATTACAGTGGTATCAGAGCCACTATCCTACCAGTCTGAGGGTATTCAGCTACAACAATGGATAGAATGCAGAACGGAAGATTGATTCCTACCTTCCTTCCCGATTCGCCAACAAAAGAAAAGAATGCTAGCATCGAGAAAATTTTAAAAGACTTTGCTCAATCTCAAGAAAAGATAAATCACGATTTGATTGAAACACATCAAAAGTTAAACCGTGATTTGCAGCGTCTTGCAGACTCACTCTCAAGGAAGTGAATGGAATTTAATGTCTCATACACACCTACAAGTACAAGAGTGCATGATTTGTTAGTTCAGGAAGAGGATAGTGAAATTACAAGGGAAGTTGGCAGAAATCTTTATGAAGAGTTTGAGAAACATGTTGATGTGTATGAAGATAAAAGGAAATATTCTTGTAATGATAAACACTTGTTTGATCACAACTCTGTCTAGTCATTCTTGAGGGAAGATCATAATGCATCCACAAGCGAGATGGTTGAAGAGTGTAATGCCTCCTCAAGTGAAAGGGAAAATTCCAATATTAACAAACCTTCTACACATGAAGACAAATCGGGAAAGATAGTTCATGGCAGCTTTGAAGATCAATTTATGGTGAAGGAAGGAAAGATTGTGAAAGGATTATCAAGGATGAATGATAATCATAAGCATGTTGAAGACCTCATTAGGACAGCCCAAATTGAGGAAAGGCGAAAAGGAAAGATAACTGGTATTTCTCCTACACATTTACAGTCCATCAAAGAAGCGTTGGAATTCATAAAAGGTGATTACTTGCAATTACTAAGAGATAGAGACATGAATGTAAAATTGGTGGAGTACAAAGATAGGGAAATTGTCAATCTTCACCTTCGGTTGAGTAAGGCTCATAATTTAGGGTGCAAAGCAAAAAATCAGTTGTCTGTTGTGGCCACTATGCAAGAGCAAGAATTCAATACCAGAAACATGGAATGTGAACAATTTGATGAAGATGGTTTGGAACAAGGAAAGAAAGTAGATATAATGGTTACAGGTGAAGTTTGTAAAAATCCCTGTGAAGAATTTGATAGATAGGCAGATTTGGGTCATGAAGGAAAAATGATAGAATCTTGTGTAATCTTACTAGAAGAACCACATGTGGCATCTGCAAAAGAATGCAAAAGTTTTATGGTGGGTGGCATAAATATTTCGAGTGATAAATCATATGAAGGTATGGGTTTAATTGGTGTTCCTCTGGTTGACCATAATGTTGTCCCATCATTCATGAGGGACGATGTGAAGGAAGAGTTTGTAGCCTCAAGCAAAGGGCAGGGTACGGCAGCTCACAGAGTGATTCTTGATGAGCATGATTCTGAATTCTTGAGTTTGGACGACAGTTCTTTGTCATCACATGAACCTTGCAATGAGGACATTCATGAGAGGTTTGATGAGTATTCAGATTGCTCAGAGTTTGATTTTGTATCAACAATTGATGAAAAGCATGAGGTTGATTTGGATAGTGATAGTTTGGACCCCAAGGGCAATGGTATGGATGTGTCTTCAAGTGTGATCATTGGCTCTCAAATTGACACCACTCCTTCACATGTTGAAAAATCAGAAGTGGGCATACAAGACTGGGAAACTGTGGACCTTCATCTTCAATTGAATATGTCTCATCATTCATTACATAAATTAGAAAATGTATCTTCTATAGTAGCCTCTACCATGATGCAAAATGACAATGCAATTTGCATAGAATGTGAACAAGTTGATGGAATAATTGAGGAGCTTCATAAGGAAACATCTTTCAGCTTGGTAACTTCATTTAGTGGTGAGTTAGGTGAGACACTACCACCTCTCACCTGGAAAGACCGAGAGGAAGATCAAGTTTTGGTGGTGTTTAGTGATTCCAGAGAAAGCATGGAGGAATCCCAAATGTTGATTTGGGACAACAGCTGGTTACTTTCCCATCCTCATGAGTTTGTTGTTTATGGTCATGAAAAAGTTAATAATATATATTCAACCATTGTTGACAACCCTATTTTTGTGTTGAGTGCCGACTTAACTTTAGATAATCCACTTTTTGAGTTGGAGGCTTTTGATCTTGATGATGCAAATGATATGTGGGTTTCAGGTGTGGAATATGATAGTAAAGTTGAGCATACAATTAGTGGACCAGCCACTAATATCATGTCTTCATATGCACATAATGATCCCCATAAGGCAGATTTTGTTGAGCCTTTGATTTTTCATGATGAGTTTGAGGAGTCAACTTTTCTAGAGGTTCACATGGTAGAAGGAGGATTTGGGAGGGAAACAAGACATATAAGTAATTATAGTACACTAGCTACATAATTTAGAACAAATAGGCATTGGAAATATATAACAGATAGGCAGTAACAATATAACTAAAAACCCCATATATGTGCACTTACAATATAGTGACTACAACATTTACATCCTATAAAATAGAGAGGCATTAATAGTTTAGAACATATAGATGGATAATAGCAACAGATAGACATTTACAGGATAGCATTTACATTATATAGGAGAGGTAAGTGTTTACAACACATCGTGTACAACATTTACATCATATAGAACATATATGAATTCACACAATAGTGACAACAATATTTACATCATGTAGAAGAGATAGGAATTTACATAACAATGGCTACAACATTTATGCCATATAGAACATATAGGAATATATAGTGTAACTAAAAATTGCATATATGCACTTCGTTTAAGACCTTGTTAGCTAGGCTAACAGTAGTAGAGTGCAAGAGATAATTCTATGGGAGATACAATATAGAGGTTGGGAGAGATGTATTTATAGACAGTATCACTATGGATCTGTCTCCCCTAAACATGTAATTGTTATGTTGAGAGGGGTTCGTAATTAGAGCTCAATTGGAAGTTTTGAAAGAAAGTGTAGTTGTTTTAAATATAATATGAAGGGAAGGGTCTAAAAATTGCTATTAGCATTACACATATATAATTTTTTCACCTTGTAAAGGTCATGCATGCAATATCTTGCATAAGTGTATATAATTATTAAGTGGAGACAAGGGAGATGTAAATATCAACAAGACATTATATCTGCAATATTGTATTATATGTGAGGCTTTTATGATCTATGCTTATAGTGTCTATTATTACTCTCTCAAGTGTTAGCCCTTGGTATTTATAGATTATAAAGGCTCATGCATCACAAAGGGGGAGCTAGTAGTACCTACCATGAGTGATTAAAACTATTTTCATAGGTCATGTTGGTAATCCAGATCTCAAAGTGGATCTATGTATCATTAGAACTTCACAACAATAATGTCTAAAGTTTGATGGATCCTACAAACATGAGATTGACATAAATATATTTTGGTTAGGTTTTTGTTCCAAGATTCAAAAGTTGTTATGTAAAAGACTTGAACCATTCTAGTGCAAACATGTTGCATGCTTGGTTGATCTAGCCCACCACGACTTTTTGGAGTAGTCAAGGAGATTTTTCTCCAACAATTGTCTCCACCAACTATTTTCTCTAGAAAACACAGAAGTTCTATAGATTTAGTCTTAATCAATGTCCATTTTGACTTTGAAAATTTTAGATCTTCAATAACTACGTCTCATTTTCATGTGGACACAGTTTTAATAGGGGAATGGATCATCAAGTGAATCAACAACTAGGAATTACTATCATAGATTTATGATTACAATTTTCCTTAAAAATCTAATAGTTAAGAATTTAAGAATTTAGGTCAAATTTAACTAAATCTATCAACTAAGTAATTCATTAAATATAAAATAAAGGTCATGAATCTTATGAAGGACCAATATTAACTCCCTATTATTTAGCTATCACTAGTAATGTTTGGACTAAGTCAAAAACTTCAGGGAATTGATGTAAATTTTCATCCAATTGATTCTCATGTATGTATGTATGTGTGCATATTTACATACATACATACATACATACATTCATGCAAATGTATATATATATATTCATATATACATATATCTATTTATATATATATACATATATATATGTATATATATATGTATATATATGTATATATATGTATATATATGTGTATATATATATGTATATGTGTATATATATATGTATATATGTATATATATACATATATATATATGTATATATGTATATATATATATATATATATATGTGTGTGTGTGTATATATGTATATATGTATATAAATGTAGTGGGGTGTTGATGAGTGAGAAAAGTGAGGTTCTAAAGCTTTGAATGCTCAAACGCTTTGAAATTTGGCACCACATTATGCAAGTAAATAGGAAGAGATGTAGGTTTAATATGGCTAACTGAGAGGGAAACAATAAATGACATGCATTAAATGTTAGGAAGTGGAAAAGAGTGGTGGCACTCTGCCTCCTCACCATGCAGCACAACAAACACATACCACTCATCTTCCACACATTGATTGGGATGGACCCAACCCACCATCGGTCACACATCCAAATGGGAAGAAATTTTACCTGCTCCACATGTCATTGGCGTACATGTGGTAGATTGCTTCCACATAAGTAGAGAAGAAAATTTTTGGTCCACCACATAATTGTTGAGATGGTAGTTATTTATCATTCATTATCAATCCACATGAACCCCGAAATTAGCCCACTCCACTATAGACCCCTTTCCCCTAATTCACTTAGTTATGATCCCCAAAAACTAAAACTAGAAATATGTTTTAATGTCGTAAATTGCATCCTATGCAATTTCACATTACATATGCCTTCCCCTTTAGTTACAATTAAGATAATTATGCTCTTTAGTATTAATTTCAATCCAAACCATCTTTCAACACATGACATGTCTAGCGCCTTGATGGTTAAGTTCAATTTTCACTCAGACAGGTGTGCACCAGAGAGACGTCCAAGTGTCACACTCTTGTCCCGAGAAAATTTACAATTGTGTTAGACATTAGGACATTACACTTGTGTTTTGGAAGTGTAACACCTTTGCCAACCTGCACTCTCTTCAAGGATTGCTCGAGCATGCAATTTTGAACCAAGAACCCTCCTTCCTTGAGAATCTGGATTGACAGCTTTCAAAGAAACTCCATTGTTCCACTATTGATACAATCACATCAATATCTTGCAAAGCTCCATTGCTTTCACTCAAAGAAGTCATTATCATCTTGAAGACCCCTATTGCTTCTTCATTGCACCAGCAAGCTACTTGGCTTCTGTGCTTGGGAGTGGTAACTCTTCAAGATTTTATATTGAGCATATTATCTCTATTCCGTTAGCATATTGTCATTTCTATGTTTTACGTCTTTTCCTATCATTTTGTCTAAGGTTTTCCATGGAGGTGGGAACACCAAAATGGGGATTTCACTGAGGCAAACTCCTATTTATCCACCCAACCCCTCTCTTTGGACTTATGTGCATAGGTACAAGTGAGGGAGTTGTTTGGAGAGAGCTTTGATCTCGTTGGATATCTTTGGTGATGTTCTAAACCCTTATCATTTTCATTGAAAGAAATTTAGTATTTTCCTTTCAACTACTTTATATTTGTTGTACAATCATCTTTTATATCATGTCATATCCTTATAGAATGTTTTGAGTTTCCCTATGAAAATTTATGTTTTATGTTTGTATGAGACACTAGCGTGGCACGATGTTGTTTGATAGCCACATGTTGGTCCTATAAAAAGAGCTTGTCATGTTGTCTAAGAAGCCTTTGCACCCTATACTTTTGGTTTTTGAAGTCTAAAAGGTTTTGACAATTTATGTGCTCTGTTAAAACACATTTAATTAACTAATAGGTAAACTTGAAGGTCACAGTTACTTGAAGGCTTACCTTAATGGAGGGTTGAAACTTGAATCCTCAAAAGGTTTGATTATCCTTCATAACGATTCACTTTTCATACTCTACATAAGAAAATTGGAATCAAATCCATCAAAACAACTTCTTAAAATAAATTCATGATCCAATAGTGTTGCAAACCACACGATTTTAGAAAATTCACGACTTAAATTTCATGAAACGGATTCTTTTTTGAAAACATAGTGAGACTGCACTAGGGCATAAAACTAAATACACAATCATACCATAAATTTGCCTAAAAATTTGTGACTAGCAATGATAAAGATCACAAATTTGTCAAAAGTTATGGTGATGTGACCATCTTTGAACTTGTATGCATTTCTCATTTTTACTATAGTCACGTGTTGAAATATAAAAGGGCCAATAGTGTAAAGCTTGTGCTTGGCACTGTTTAAAGACAAAAAACCACCAAGCAAGAACAAGCGAAAAGGACTTTCCACAATTGTATGTGAAACCGAAGTAGCTTCTAAACTCCTCTATTTTACTGACAAGTGAAGACAAAGTAGTATGTCAAGGCATATAAACAAAGTTTAACTTTACAATTAAGCATATTACGACAACAAAATACTGCCCTCGCCTTGTAATACCAGTTTCAATTATTGAATAACGGTAATCTTGAATTTGGGAGATTATACCATCATTACGTGAAATGCCGACAACATATAATGGTGAGAGAAAACACCTAGAAAGTTCTTACGGGCTGATCGCCACTCATCTCACAACCAACTTACACAACCCCCCCAACTATCCACATCAGCACTTCAAGGAGTGTGGTGGCACCGACCCTGCCACCCACAACTTCCATTATATTATATTATATTATATATATATATATATATTAAATTCTTATTTTTCAATCACTTATATAGACAAATCGATGATTAAAAATACCTATATATACATATATTAATATATACATTTTTATACATGTAAAAAAATTTCAAATCTTGATCTTAACATCGAATTCTTTGAAACAAAGAAACCAGTACTTTGTCTCAAAGAGCGGAAAATGTAGACATGTAAAAATGACCTAACACATATCACACATCCTAAATGACATTTTTTCATTATCGACATCATTATCATTAAATATTATTGCATTTCACATCATTTTCATAAAAAACCCTATTTTCCTCTATTAATTGAATAATCTTGAATTATTTAATCAATTCACTATTTCATCATTAATCTAACTTTTATTCGTATTGATTAATTAATTAACGTAATTTATTTAATTATGTCTCTAATATACCTATTTCCTTAAATCAATTAAATTGTTATCACTTAATAATTTAATTAAATCCCTTTCCCTTTTCTAACCCTGAATAATTAAATTAATTATTCAGCATCATTCAACATAGTCAACAAAAGAACAACCTTATTTGTTAAAGTCAAACATGACTTGCACGTTCAACTCAAAAATGTTAATTAAATATGCAATTAATTAATTATCCTCACCCCTTTATGATTGAGAAAATTATTAGCATTGATTGCTCACTTTGATTAGGCTAACTAACCCATCTATTTTCTTAACTAACCCATCTATTCTTCATTCCCATTGAATACTCAACTTGATTTCATCAATTGCACAAATTATGCAATCTAAATCCACTAATTCTTCCAATATGTTTCCTCTCAATAGTTTTGAACTGTTGATCGAGATCTTTTACTACAAAATCTTGATCGTTCATCTTGAAACATGAAATCTATAAAACACTCTTCTACCCTCACACAAATTATCTAGAATTTACATAAGTGAAGCACTGCACAATTACCTCTTGAACATGTTATGAATTATCATCACATTCTAGTTCCACATCGTACACATATTGAAGCTTTTGCAACACATAATGGAGGCTTTGCATTGATACAAACACAATTCAACATCAATGTGAATACAACTTCGACATGGTATGGTAAGATTTGGTTGTTTTGGATTCATTTAAGGTTCTTCATTGCTTATTTGATTGAATTCATGGCTTTTATTTCACATTTCATGAGTAATGGGTTTTGGTATCTTAATCTTGTTTGAATTAAGCTTTGTTTAATTCATATTTTCTTAGTTTTCCTAATGCTTTGTTCCCCCCTTAAAACATTTGGCATGCTCGGTGGAACCTCAGTCCTTGACATTAACATTTATGTAAGTTTATTTTGAGCAGTTGCAGGTTCCAAAATGTGGATGCATTTAATGCTATTGATAAGTTTTACACGAAAGCTACATGATTTTCACATGGCCATTTCCTCGTTTCTACTGCGGTTGCACTTTTCCTAATCGCTACTGCACTAAACAGGGTTGTTTTTGACATTTTAAATACAATTGTTTGTAACAGGTCTGTAGTTGCACTTTTTTGGAACACTATTGAAAACCTCAACCACTATTGCTACAAATAGCAAGTTTGTTACTATCTGAAATATTAATACTATTGCTTTGTTTCCTTTTGTTTTAAATTTGCAAGCAATTTTTCTGATTTCTAATGCTAATGTTTGACTATTTGGTGTTTTTGGAAATTTCTAATAGTGATTGTACAGCCCTTGCAGGAGTGTGACACATGTTTCCATGAGAACAACTAACGGTTTCATTGCAAGGTTGTCGAATGGTCGAAGAGCACTTCAATTTTAAAAGCTTTCATAGTTAGAACACACTTCAATTTGGTGTTTTTAAAATTGAACCTACAATTTTTCTTAGTTAAAGAACATTTCAATTGGTTCTTATAAAACTAAACCGACAAATTGCACATTTCAATTGGTGTTTTAAAAATGAACCAACAATGTGCACACTTCAAATTGGTGTTTTTAAAACTAATCCTACAAGCTTTATTAGTTAGAACACATTTCAATTAGCATTGTTAAAATTGAACAAGACAAATTTCAGACTTCAATTGGTGTTGTTAAAATTGAACAAGGAAAAACTCACACTTCACATTAGTGCTTGTAAAATTGAATGTTATTTGTTTTGACCAATGCCTTTCAATTTTTTGACAAATGAATGCTTTTCATTTGTTGACCACATTAAGACAAATGGGGCCATTAGAAACACTCAAATTTTGGTGCTTAAAATTGAACAAATCCATTTTGATTTGCACATTGCTATATTTGATTGAAGTCTCAAACGCTTTAAATTTGGTGCACATAAAAATGAATTGATATCTTTGCATTTCAAATTTTAGGACTTAAAAGGAATTTGTAATGAATTATATATTGTGTTCACCGAGCTTGGAAAACCAAGTGTGTATCCTCTGCCCTCACATCTTTTGACGATCTTGGGTGAGAAAAAGCACTTTTGGTTTCACATTTGTTTTATTTCAAGCATCACCTTTAGATTGGGTCTGCCTTGAGATACATCCCACACTAGAGAACTCAAGGTGACACAAAGTTGTTTTTCCCTTAGGCCGCTATATAAATCAGGTCACAACTAAATGCCAAAACCAAACCAGCGATTACTTTGTCCACAATGTCGTTCAAAATGGGGAGCTACCTTTGGGAATATAAAGCCCCTAGTTGGAGTGGTTAAAGTTTTTAGTAGATTGCTAGACATTAGCCAGGTGTTGAGTCCCCTGAGTAGTAACTAAGAACCTTGTAATAGAGGTCTCCCTTATTTCTAAAACATTCTTTGAAAGTGGTGTATCAAAATTTACTTCTGAGAAGTTACTTACCAAGTTTTATTTATGGTCGAGGTATAACATTCTCCAAAAGTTGCATGTGAAATCATCCCTTTAGGGCATGAGGTAAGTCCACCTAAAAGAATGTGCCTATCCTCTAAGTTGTAATGATTTTCTTCCATGAACTTTCCAAAAATATCCATTACCTTGGACATCAAATAATTTTCCTGATTTAAAAAGAACACAACAAAACAAACATTGAACTTGGCTATCAAAATTTTAAACCCTTTGTACTTAGTGTGAATACCTTTGAAAAGATCCCTATATTTGCACTCCTTAAGGATATCTTAAACAAATATCTCTAAAGGCTTTTGAATATTTAGGCTTACATTTCAAGTCATATTAAATCCAAAGTCAACATTAGGAAATATGGATTTAGTATCTTGATTTTCACAACTTTGGGCTTTGTGGAAATAAACTTGCTTAAAACTATAGACATTTAGGTCAAAAAAAGTGTGTGGTGAAATTCTTTGGTCGATCAATACATTTTTTTTGTTGTACCACTTGTCATATCTCAAGCATAGAAATATTGAAAAACCAGATCAAACAAACTTGCAAACATTTGAAGAGAACCTTTCAAAATTGGAAACAAATTGAACAAAAGCCATTATTGCAGAGATTTTACTGCTTTTGACCTAAAGATTACCACAGTTGACCTAAAATGTGCCGCTATTGCTCTCTAGTTTATGACAGTCACTGTCAAAACTTTTTTGCTTTTGCAAAATAGAACCACAGTTGACCTAAACATTTCCACTATTGATCTAAACATTACCGTTGTTGACCTATTTTTCAGCCGCAGTTGACCTAAAGATTGCCACTTTTGACAAATTTGCTGCTATTGCCTTCACTATTTCACTAGTCAAAAAATTTGCAATAGAGGCTACTTTTGATAAAACTTACCATAGTTGTCCTAGAACTTTAGCCACTATTGACCTAAATAAGTTCGCTTCTATCAAATTTATCGCTTTTGTTTCTTGTGTTACCAATCACAACTTGAAACAAAGACCATTATTGCTCTAAGTTTGACCGTAGTCCTAAATTTCAACCACTAATGTTCTAAATATTACCACTATTGCCCTGGTTTTTGGTGCAAATCAGAGACTAATCCAAAACTAGTTAATCTTTCATCTTTTGAGAAAAAAATATTCAAACCTACAAACATTTCATACTTGCATCATTCCATATCCATTTGCAAAAAATCGAACACATCAACCTAGTTTTAGGATTCAAAATCGAAACACAACTTGGATTATTCTTTTACTCTCAATTTCTAAGATATTAACATTTTCTTGCACATCAAGGCTAGTTCAAGTAGATCTTCAAACATATCCTCTAGAAAAATAGAGTAAAATATCAGTCCAAGATGTTTTCTACACTTTGAGTCCCAAAATTAGCATCATCTCTAAAACATCCACCAAACATCACTCATACTTTAGGGTCTTGAGTATCATGAAACCATAGAAAACCATCAACACCTTTTCCCAAAAGGTTTTCTTTTACATCTTTTTCATTCATCTTTCTTTTAAATAGAAAAAGATCAAACATCAAGAAAAATCTTACACTTCATGACCATTTGGCGTCCTACTGCTCCTATTCAACAACCAGAACTTATTACTCCTATTATACAACCAAGTCTCACATGAGTTGAAGGTGAGAAATTGGACATTATTAGTAGTTTGAGAATTTTCATGTTTGATAAAAAGGAAACACCAACTTAGTGGAGAAACGTGGCTACTATTCTAGACAAAGAGGAATGAAAAGCCAATCTTGTAGTCAGAAGACTGGTATTACCACCTCATGCATGGAAATAGATAATCTTGGCTTAAAAAACACCATTCTTTTAAACAAATAATCTCAAAAACAAAACATCATTCCATTCCATAGTAATCACAAAAATTGAACTAGGTCTTGGAATTGTTTATGACAACCATGAGATCCCAACACAAAAAAAAGATGGAAGCCAACAAGAGTAGCTCAAGTGCACCAAAAACCAACATCACTAATGAGGAAACCAACCCATGGGGTTAAAAACCAAGTGACCTTACAACTTCTCAAAAATAACCCTCATTTAAAGTAACACAAAACCAACCACCAAGTGATGAGGAAGTACTCCTTAGACACCAAAACATGATTGATAGTCAAAATCAACTTCCAAATCTCAATGACATGATCATAGAAGAATACGATAGTGTAGACACTAAAATTGTCCTAGTCCTACAACTTCTAAATTCTCCATCATTTCCCCTTTTGTCTCTAATAATTAAATAATTTTGAATTATTTATTTATTTTCTAAAGTCATAAGTCTTCTATTAATTAAATAATTTTAATTATTTAATTAATTCATTTCTATCTTTGTTCCTCTTTGATTAATTAAATAAATTTTATTTATTTAATTACGTCACTAATTAAGTCATTTTCTTTCTAAAATTAAATAAATCCTTATCTATTTAATTTTTATACCACTTTCCACTATAATTAAATAATTATTTTAATTATTTAATTATTCATTAACCTCTTCTATCATAAATTAAATAAATTTTATTTGGTCCACTCTCTTGAATTTTGAATTAAATCATTATTTAATTCAAAAGGCCCTCTTTGTCACATTCTTCTATAATTAAATAAGTATTTTAAATTATTTAATTATTCATTGGCCACCTAAATTAAATAATTTTTATTATGTAATCTCCTCTCACCTCTTTATTCGTGTCGATCCTTAACTATCCATGTCTTAATTAACCTCCACCCTTGATTAAATTATTTATAATTTAATCTTGATCGTCAATCCTTATCATTTACCCTAAAAGCCTATTCCATACTACAACTTTCATTCTTGGCCATTAATTATTGACATTCAATCCTAGCCCTTCATGAAAAATTGGCCTTCTATAAAAGTTGCCTATTTTTCCATTGTCAACCCATCTATTATCTAGAACAACCTACACAAGCTTATGTGACCTTATGCTATCTTGCTATCAAGTCTATCAACATCAAGTCAAGTGCATCCATAGTCAATTAGAATCTTCAATATTTTGCTTTGTCATTGTCATTAGGCATATTTGCATACTAAAAACATTTGAGGGAAATTATTCATATCAAGTAAAATGGAGAAGTGCAATGAAGGTGAATCAATGGTGGTATGAAGACTCTTTGGTGATATTGTTCCATGTTTTATGTCTTTACATGCTTATTTGTACTTCATTATTTATTAGGGTTTGATTTATATGCTTTGTTGCCTAGCCTTGATAATTTGAGCCCTGATTACATTGGTGAACTCGATGTGAAAGGAAAATTTTGTAGAATTCATATAAATTTTTTAGTTTTGTAGACCGTAGGTATGGATCGATGTAATCGCTAGTTGAAATGATGCAATCACTTTTTACCCAATACCACAACCGTGACGTCAAATGACGCAATTGCTCAAGATTAAGGCACATTTTGACTTTGTCTAAATTCTCAGTTTTCCTATAAAATTTCGGTTATCTGGTCTCTAGTTTTCATAGATTCACCTTAGTTGCATATCATACTAGTCGTTAGTTGTTTGGATTTGGTCGCATTTTATGTTATTTTCTAGGTTTAGGTTACTATGACATAATCAACTGTCATTCGCCACAAATGCCAGGGGATTCACCGCATCTACTGTTGACAAGAATCATAATTAATTTCATGAGCCGTAGTCGACATCCCAAATGATGCAGTCACTGTTCCTTCAACACAATTGCTTCTGGTTGTGAGCAACAAATGTTATTTATGTGATGAAATTTCCTATTACTTTAAAATTTAGGTTTTCAGTCATTTTTTTTAGTTTTCACCTCTTTCATTTTGTAGCTTAGGGGTTTTCTATTACTGACATTTGTTTTCCAGCATGTGGCATAGGTGGAAAGGAGACATCTCATTTGATATTGCTAATCTATATATCTTGTCTTCTTTTCATACATTCATTGGGATTAAAATTAACCTTTCATTTAAATGTCATTGGGCTTAAAATTTACAAAAAATTGCATCTTTTCACTCATTGGTTAAAAATAACTTGCATATTCACTCATTGGTATAAAATTAACCTTGCATCAAGTGTCTTTTTCACATATTAGTTTGAGGGATAGAAAGAACAAGTGTCTTCATTGTCTTGTGGTTTGCATTTTTCCTTTAGGTGTGTATGCTCTTCACTCGCACCATTTGGTGATCTTAAGAATCAAAAGCATCTTTTGGCATTTATATAATCACCCACATATTTGGTTTTGGATTTAAAATGAACATCATGCGAGTGTGAGAAAAAGGTGTTGTGTATGCTCTCTCCTCGCGCTTTGTGTGATCTTGGAGATCAAAAACAACATACTTGTCTAGATTTTTTTTACCCTTATAGGGCCTACCTTGAAAGAGGGAACGATCCAAGCAGTACTTTGTTTCGGTCTGCTATATAAATATTCATGATTGTTGAGAAAGTCTTCAATCACCTAGTGCGGATGTCCTCTACAGACGAGTGTCACCCTCAATATCTATGAGATACATCAAAATAATTTCTAACGAAGGGAATAGGAGGCCTCTTTATAGAGCTAATTTCACCTCATGTATAGGCACCAGTATTACCCCAGAACACAGATTAAAAACCACTTGTTTTAGAGGCCAAAAACCCTTTCACTTGTTGGTGCAGGAACGATCGTTCTAAACTACCCTACATTCCACCATTTATTGTGGAGACATAAATTCCCTTGGTTCACAAGGTCTTAGGATCTTCAAGGGTAAGATATTTTGGTGAGCCCATGTTGTATAAGGGGGAGCTAGTGTCACCAAGATCTCTAGTTGTCTGCCTTGTTTAGGTGTTTGGAGCAATCCAAGTAGGGACTCAACAAGTAGTATATTTTACAGCCTATGTTGTGAATTGTCTATGAGTGTCTTCTTACACATTTAAACATTTACACATTCAAACTAGAAAAAACAAGTGTCTTCAAACTGTTTGTTGTGTTTTCCAAAATCAAACTTCATAAAATCACCTCAAAATTGGTCAAAACCAAGCAAGATACACTGTGAACCACAACCGATTGTCATTAGCCGCAACCATGACACTGAAAACTGCAATCGCCATTTCCAGAATGATGCAAGTGACTATCATTCACCGCAACTAAGACCTGAAATGACACAATTGCCTACCACTAAATTTTTTAGGGGAAACTGAGACAAATCCATTTTCTGATCAGTCCTGAGCATTACTCGGTCCTTTGATCATAGAATTGTAAATTTCCATAACTGTCATTTATCATTCATCCATTCCATCCATCATTGCATACCTTTCATTGACCATAGGAAAAACATTAGTACATCCTTTAGCTTGCATTCACCTTGTTGTAGACCTTAGCTTTGGAAACTTGTTAGACTTGAGACTAGTCTATAGTGACCAAATTAGATTTGTTTTGACTTCAACATTTTTCCATCATCTTAGTCCTTTGTCATTTAGGTTGGCTCCCCAACTCACAAGGCTAGTTTGAGACCACCTTTGTCATTTAGTCATTACCATCATTGAAGTCTTGAGAAACTAGCTTTTTAACCTTGGATATCTTAGTTTGATTGAGCTACCTTACTTTGGTTTTTCCATAAGATGCTTAATAGTCATACCTTTAGTCATCATCCTAGGTCATATTACCATTTTACCCATCATCCTTTCACACTTGCATTCCATTTGGAATATCTTAGACATTGCTCAAGACTTTGATCTCATTGTGGCACTCTTGAAATTCTACTATTGTCACTTTGGTTCCTTGTGTTGACATCATCCTTAGGCATCATTTATACCTTGAAAAATCCAAAAA